>VZTF01004190.1:859621-963300 GCA_013397755.1 Cnemophilus loriae | reverse complement strand
GGAGGGGCGCCGCTGGCTTGGGGCCCGAGTGTTCCCGGGGCCGGCGCCGGGCGCTCGGCGGCCCGGAGCGGTCCCTGCTGACGTGAGGCCTCGGCCTTTGCCGAAAGGCGACGTTTAATACCCCGTGTGCGTGTCCAGGCGGTGCGTGCGGGTTCTCCTCCGCCCCCTCCCGTGTTACCGGGATGCTGTGCGGGTGACTGAGCACAGGAACAGATTGCCCAGAGAGGTTGTGGAGTCTCTCTCACTGGAGATGTTCAAGAACCGTCTGGACTCAATCCTGTGCTACGTGCTCTAGGATGCCCCTGCTTGAGCAGGGAGGTTGGAGCAGATGCCCCGCTGTGGTCCCTTCCGTTCCCGTCCCGACCCGTTCCGTGTGCGCTGCCCACGGTGGGCAGCGCTGCGCGAGGTGCTGGCGCAAAGCGGGATCACAAAGCCTTCGCTGTCAGCGAGGCGTGTGGTGCAGATAACGATTGAAGAAAAGCAAATGTGGGCTGTTCACGGAAACGCGATAACGCTGGCGGACGTGGAATATACAAGAGTCGCAGCGTTTCAGCACCTGAACTGCCCTTTTTTAAAAACATCCATCAAAATGAGTGGACAGAGGAGCTATGGGAACTCTTCTACATATTGTTTGAGTGTGGGGATGTTCAAAGATGGTTCTCCGAGAGAAAACCAGAAATCTAAGAATTGGATATTGCCTGATAGCCCCAGAGGAGCTAAAGAGCTACCTTTTAC
The DNA here is from genome assembly GCA_013397755.1 of Cnemophilus loriae. Classification (NCBI taxonomy): domain Eukaryota; kingdom Metazoa; phylum Chordata; class Aves; order Passeriformes; family Corvidae; genus Cnemophilus; species Cnemophilus loriae. Next base: position 962,565 of record VZTF01004190.1, on the reverse strand, counting down.
TAACATCTGCAGTGAAGGGAGAAGGTGAGAAAAGCAGGTGCATCACTGAAAGTGAAAATAAAACTTCTTGTATAAGAGAAAGCAGAGCAATTGAAGAAATTCAGAAAGAAGATCAGATGACTGAATGTCATGGCCTAGGAGTTGAAAAAGCATCTAATGTGGTTATAAATGGGACTGGCTAAAGAAGAAAATCTGGAAGGCAGACTTTTTTTTTTTTTTTTCCTCTTCTTTTTGCTTGTAGTGCCCTGTGAATCAGTAAGACTTCATTATAAGGATCTACAGAAACTTGGCGCTAGTGACACAAGTTTGTGTACTGTTGCTGGTGAGGTGGTGGGACAACTATCTGTTTTAGTTGTGTGTATCATAATCTTATGCTAGGTAGCAGAAAAGAGGTGTCTGGAGCATTTAACCTTTAGTGAAGGAAGGATCTGATTTTGCTTGCTTGGACAAGAGAGCATGTCTGCGTAGAGCTTTTATGGTAATGGAGCTACAGTGTGGTAAGGACTCACGAAAGTATTCTTGAGTCTCCTTTTGCCTTTATTGTAGGCTCACAGACCAGTAGTGCAAAGAAGAAAGCATCCTCTCAGGGGCTTTAGAAAATCTGTGGTTTACTGGCTCTGAGAGTTTCTGGTGGATGTTTTGAATAGAGTGAATGAAAAATAATATTTTTTTCATATATTATCATAGATAAGGAAAAAAACCCCATCTTCTTCTATGGTGTTTTAAATATAATGTACTTCCTTGTCCTTTGGACAGAGACTCTTGCAAACTAAAAACATATAGTTTTCAGTGCTTTACTTCTAAAATCAAAGTCATTTGCCAAAGGAAGTCAGCTGTCACTTGGTTTGTAAGACTGTATACAGATTTCTGAAGAGGAGCTTTTTTTGATGTCACTCCCTTCCTGCCTTCCCGTTCTCCTTGCCCTGTGGATTTTTTGAACCATGCTCAAAGACAGCTTTCCATCAAAAATGCTTTATTGTAAGAAGTTTTTCTGTTAGGTTAATAACCATTTAATTAAGACTCCTTTGATGCTTCTTCCTTTCTCGTAGTCCCTGGTAGGTTTTTCATGTGTCACCACAGCAGTTGTTAGTGCAGCTTAAGACAGTGAGGAAAGAGCCTGTGAACACTTTGAACAATAGTGTAGGATCTGTTGGAAAGTTAGACACTGGATATGTAAACATTGGAAAAGAGAAACTGCATTCTTAACGTGTACTGAAAGTAAGTTGCTGTTTTCATATAGCTCTCTTTACAGTTGAGCTCAAAGAGCATAAGCAAATACTGTGATTCTATAAACAAGCACTTTAGGAAGCTCAGCTCCATATTTCTATTGTTAGTGATTTCTCATTAGTATAAAATTGTACACCCTTGCAGCTCGTCATTTAATATTTCTTTCATATCTGCAGAATTTTGCCATTGCTCTGGTGATCTCTTTTCAAATAAGATAATGTTCCCTGTGGAGGAAATCTGAAGCAAAACTAGTTTTGATACTTGTCTTTTGAGGGCAGAAAGGAGCAGAGGGAATGTAGGGTGAAATATTTATTTTGTAAGAGGATTCTGCCGCACCCAGGAGTGCTGTCCAGAACAACGCCTGCTTGTCCTCTGTGGATGAATTTTGGTTCTTTGCAGTGAACAGCTGTCACTAACAAGGCCACACTAATACCCGTTTTATTCCTTTCTGAGGAGTTGTCAGGCTCTGTGGGCTTCCTTAGCTAAGAACTGGAGCAGCTGTTGCATGAGATGTCACTACGTCATCTTTTTTGCTGTGTTTGTTGGAAAATTGGATTATATTGTTAGAAAAGGATTGTAATATGCAGTGGAGGGAGGCCTTTATGTGTATTTTCCTGGGATTACTTTGTCTCTTACTTTCTTTTCCAGTTCAGAGATGGTTGTGAGAATATCAGGTACTTTGGCAAATTATTGCTTGATGAAGGTTCATGGGCCTTTAGATAGAACCGAGTAGTTGATTTAGTGTCGTCGCAGCTATTGGCTCCTGTGACAGCACTGATCTGAGGGTGGTACACCTGGAACAACATCAGGTAAAAGAGACTTGAGGTTCCTTCTGTTGTGTGACTTGGACTGATTTGTCTGAGCTTGCTAAGCTGATTGAGCAGCTTGTTACTGCTGAAAGGGGAAATCTCCCTCCTGCAGCCTTCCCTTCACTGCCAGTGACAACTGCCTGATCTCTCGATGTGGCAATTCAACAACAAAAAAAAATCCAGCTGAAAAACCTAGTTTTCTGCAAAGCTGTGGGGGTGGGCCACATCAAGGAACTGGATGAGTGCAGTCCTAGAGGTAAAAGGAAGAGAAGAGTTGCTGTGGAAGAACAGAAACACCTTCTTGCTAGTCATGAGTTGTCAGATGGGCTAAACTGTCTTGTATAATTCTACCCTAGCTGCATTTTGGGAGGTGGGGGCTTTTACTGAGGTTCAGCGGGTTTCTGATTCAGCTGTCATGGTATGTTGAGAAGAACTAATAAAGCAACATGGTATGTACCAAATCAGGTTTTCTTTTCCTCCATTTAAATTCAGGCCTTGTATTTGAGCACGGCTCTCAGGGACTTTGAAAGTAGTGCAAAGTGAAGTCTTGCTTCCTGATAGAGCACTCTATACAGAAGTGATACTGGAATGTGTGATGGGAAAGGAGCAAGATGCTATGTGTAGTGTTGAGTTTTTTCTTGCTGTAAGCTATTAGCTCTTGGATTCATGTTTGTAGCCTGGGGTCTGATTAAAATCTCTTTTTCAGGGAAGTCAGGTTTTTTGTACCAATTATTTAAGTAGAAATGTGAATCTTCTCAGTGTGATTTTTAGATAACTATATCAAATGAAGATACAGATTAAATCTGATGCTGAGTAAGAGAGCAAGATGCAAAACATCCCTGTGAAATTCCTTAGCTTATATATGTTGAGGAAGGGATAGGTGTGTAATACTGCCATCCGTGTAGTGAGGTCCTGGAATAGTACTGTATCTTGGTACCTGTACCTGCTGGAACTTCTAGTGTGTGTCTTTGTTTTGGATGTTTCTCTAAAGGTCCCCTAGCTTTTCTTTTAGTCACTACTGCTCATTTAATCTTTCTTCATATCCTGTACCTCATGCATTTTGTGATTTTGGTGTGTTACAAAGGAGCCAGGGCTTATACTCTTCTGCTTCTGTTTTCTATTTCTTAGTCAGCTTCTCCCCCATGGATAGCTTCCTACTGCCTACTCTTACTGTGGGTGAGATTTTGCAGTGACCACGCTGTGGGAAGCACTGAAGGAGTAGTCTTCTGCACTTCAGAGCTTGTGTAGCTCTCTGCAGGTGTCTTGGGCTTGCCCTGTGACACTTGTGATTGTATGGGGTTGTTGAGCCATGTGGTGCTGAGGCAGTGTGGGAATTACTCTCACTTACATTGTGAAAGAGCTTTTCTGCACTTCCTGGATAATTTAAAAGATGGGAAGTGGAAGGCAGGTCATGAATGGTGGTTTGCGAAAGATGGTGGAAGACTAGAGCCCGTTAGACTGCGTCTGTCAGATGCTTGCTCAACCACTCGGACAATCTCAGCTAATCCTCTTGTTTATGAATTCTTTGCTCTCCTTTCCTGCATCCAGAAAGTTGAGCTCCTTGGCTTCAGTTAGAAGTTATCACCATGCTCCATGGAAAAGTATGGGAGCATGAAGTACTAACTGTGAGGTGGGAGGAGGGAGTTTCTGATTTTTCCAGCTTTTGACAGTAGAGAAAAAACCTTTCTGCTTTCCCAAGAGAAAATTGGGAAGATTAAGTATTAGATGGAATTACTGTCAGGTAGTGCCAAATGCAAGGGTTTGTTGGAAGTATTAAGACTGATGTTAACTTACGTGCAGTTTTATTTCAGCAAACACTTGACATTATCTATTCCTCTTTAGTACTGGGGAGGTATTTACCAACGATATATGTTCTTTGGGGAAATAAATGATGAAAAGTATGTAACTAGACCTGCTACCTTCAGTAAGCTACTGATTTGATAGGCTTTAGTGTATTAACTAAAAGATGGGGAATGAATAACAGAAACAGTAATCTGAAGGGATGAATAGCTCTCAATGCCTTGATTCTGGAAAAAAGTGCATTAGTAAGGAAAATATTTAAGATTTAGAGCAAGAAATGTTCCCGATAGTTTATAATTCCTTGCAGGAGCTGATAAAAATCCATCAATATACTAATTGTTATAAGATTTCAAAAGTTGACCTCTGTCCAGTTTTGATTCACTAGTTTAAACAGACACTGAAGTAGTCTTAAAATTAACCAAAAAAGTACTGATCTTTGACCTCCCTGTTCTCTTTCTATTGGAAGGCAAGAGAGTTTAACAACCCTAATTTCCAAGAATCGAGATCAAACATTCTTGTGATTTGCTGTAGAGAAAACAAAACTAAAGCCTTCAAGTGTAAAACTTTGTGTGCTACATGATTATGATAATTTTTCTTTGTATTACTTGCATCTTTCAATGATATGGGGAGATTTGAGTCAGTGAGGAATGTGTAGTTTCATTTTTTATTTGCATGTTTCAATTAAGAAAAGATCAAAGGAAAGCAGAAAACTTCTTTTATGTGTCTGAATATACAGAGGCAGTGCTGAGGGGGAGGGATGTGGGGGTGTATTTTCCACTCCAGAAGGTACTCCTAATTACTCTAGAGGTATTTTTAGAAGCCTAAATTACATCAGTTACAAAGTCAATTTGATTATTGGAGTCCCGCTAAGTCCTTAGCATTTGCAGCAAAAATTATCGTACGATGTTTGGTTACTGAAAATACTACTTGGCTACATATGTACCTTCATCTAGCACACTTCATGCATCTCCCCACTATTTTTAAGAGTGTAAAATCTCTTTTGTGTGTGTTCATGCGTCACCCCAGGACATAGACATTTATAACTGGGGATTTCTTAGTTTGGTAGTTTTTTTTCTTTGCATTGTGGATGGATTAAAGGTTTTCCCTGGTTATTCAGTATTTTGTTAAATGTTTGTCTATCTAGTAATAGGTATACTGGGAAATGTCATATTTTTGGTCATTATTATGTGTAGTAAAGTGTAATTATTGGCTATAATTTTTCTGTCGGAGTCTGTACTCCTTGACTAATTTAGAGTGCTGTTTAAACTTCAAAAATAAGTTAAAAATCCTAGCTGTTCCTTATTTGCATTCCCACTGGAGAAAAGCTACCTAAAGTGAGATGATGTGAGTCATTTTGCCTGTAGTTATCTGGAATGTTGACTGAGTTGTCTGGGTCTGGTTCAGTGCAAGAGGGGCAGCTGAAACAAGTGCCTCTTTGCTGTAAAGCCTGGGAGAAATACAGGATCTGCTTCCCTAACACCACCAAAGCTGTTTTCACTTTGTAAAGAAGCTGGCATACTGAGCTTAACAAGAATAGCAGTGTATGTCACTCTTAGATATTTAGGTAACTTTTTTAATTGCCACTTTTAGGAGTGTTTACCTGCTGTTTTGTCTGCATCTGATTGCTGATAGAAAATACCAACTTCACTGACTAGTTTTAAAGATTCAGAATAGGAATTAGTTTTCTGCCCTTTAATGACTTTTTTTAAAAAAAAGCTCTGATTGTTGATCTTCCCTTCTTATTTAATTGTTCTTAGTGGGCACTTTAGTCAAAATGCCAAAACTTACCTTAAGCACTTTGTAGTTTTAATCCACTAATAACTAAGCTTTCTTTTAGGATAGCCTTTACTCATTCAAATCCCTTCAGCAAGAGTGCCTCAAGATACTGCTCAAATTTTTACTTCTTTTCTTTCTCCAAGTATTGGCGCAATCAAAGTGTATAATCTTACAAGTTACAAAAAGTTTTGTATGATCCTGTAGATCACGACTTGAGTGGACATTAGCTGTTCAAAGTGCAGGGTGGTCTGCATGCTTGTAGTGTGGCCCCAGCTGCAGTCACAGAGACCACACTATCTCCAGCACTGTGGATTAATGTAAGAGGGTATCACAAAGTCTGCCTGGTTGTGTGGGGCTGGTCTTTGTGGGCTCAGTACTCGAGATAGAGGCCCTGAACTTCTCACTTATCTGCTGTAGTAGACTGCTGCTTTCCTTTCACTTTGCGAAGTCTGTGGAGGTTAGTCTTGATCTTTGGATTTAGTTGTTACTGTGCAACCATGACTGTTAAGGCTTGCTTGTAGTCTGTTCTGCGGTTAAAGTATCAAACCTAAAGTATGGAAGAAGGTATTTAGGAGCATTGCTTGTATATATTTTAATTTAGGGAAGAACTTGTTAGTGCTCTGAGTAGTGTTCAGAACAAGGCTCACTTAGGAGCGTTGCTTTCCCACTGCCAAATGCGTTACAGATGATCTTCATCTTTCACTTTTCTTGTGTAAGAACTTACTGGTCTTTCTCAGATTCCGCCTTGGTGGAATATTTGTCAATTCCTTCCTTTAGTACCATGTGTTTGCAGAGGTGTTGGCTTCTGACACTTTGGATAAGATCTGAAAGAGATCCTAGCCTTCAACTCTGCTAACAAAACTTGTTGCCAGCATTTTCATGGTATTAGTAACAGCATTGTATTCTTCAGTGCGTTTTAGCTGATGTCCATGATAGCAGGCATATCTGTTTTGGACGCAGTTAGTGCTGCAATGATTATCTTTGAAGGCCTCCAGCTTTCCCCATGCCTCTTGTAAGGAATGCTTATTCTCTGTGCCTGTATGCAGTGGTCTGAAATATGAAAATTTTAAATGAACTGGAATAGATTTAATTCGGCTGACAACTATGTTGTAGTTACTGACTTTGGATAGTATAAGACCACAAGCTTAGCATAAACTTGAGTATAGCATATGTACAGGGCTAATGTATAACTTGAGTGTAGGTGGTTGTTTGAGAGACTGTCTTTCATTAGTGTTGTACTTTTTATCTTGTTAGATGAATCATCTCTCATTTTTTTGCTTGATTTCAAGCTTGGCAAGAATGTATTCACAGGTGTTTCACATTGTTTGATGACTAAATAAAATTCCACATGAAGCTGAGAAGATGTCTCAAAGCACTTGAGTAATATGCAGCTAGCCTGTGGGATTCTTTGCCATTAGCTCTGTCTCAGTGATATTTTCCCCAGACTCAAAAGGAGGAAATTATTGATAATATGTTAACTTGTAAAGGGAATATTGATCTTCATAACTCAAGGCAGAACCTGAGAACCTGCTGAATTTTACCAAGAAAAAAAGTCCTAAGATGACACTTTGGAAACTGTTGAACAGAAAAACATGAAATTAGGGTGGGGGGGGTGTATTGTTGTTTGTAAACAAGAGTAATATCTACATGTTAATCTGAGATACCTCTGAGTGGTGGTTCTATCATTTAGAACTGATTTCACCAATAGTTATGCTAGACAAGTGAAATTCTAGAAACAGTCGTGTTGGGGGGAGCAGACATGAACACTCAGGGGTCAGAATATATCACAGGAAGCTGATTAAACTCTAGCAAATATGTTATAGGTTTTCTTTTGAAAGAATATGCTGACCAAGTTTTGGAAATGTAGTCTACAACAATCTTTGTGCCCAAAGACATTATCCATGACTTTGATTTCAAACTGTCAAAAAAAACTGTGGCTGAAAATCCATGGGAAATTATAATTTGGAAGTAAGCGAGGGTTGGATTTTTTCTTTCTTATTTCACTGTATGGTGCACCACAGGTCTGTGTCTTGATCAGAAAGATGACAGCTCTGAAGCTGTTTCTGAGAAGGTGACCTGCCTGCACCTGCTGTAGTGCCTCTGTGTATCTCAAAGTGTCTGTAGCCTTGGATATGTTTGCTGACTTGATTTTATGTATATATATGACAGGTATTTTGGAAAGCACCTGTTTCTTTTATTTGAACAAACCTGGCATATTTGTCTGATCTCGTTTGGTTTTTCCCTTGGCATTCCTATTCTACATCAGGAAAGGCTAGTTTAGCCTTCCGTGTCAGTGTTCCCCAACCATATGCAATATGAAAATCAGCATTTTTATTTCTTTAAGGACTATTTTTTTCAGTAAGCACGGATAATTCCTTTAAATTTTTTTTTCGTTATAAGATACAAGGCTTTCACATCCACTTAGAGGTAGAAATTTTCTAATTCTCAGGTTGCATAAGCACTGAGCTTCATGGATTAAATTTTTAATACCATGGCAGTAGAACACAAGTAAACAACATACTTATAGAAGGCTTATGATACTTGTAGAAGCAGGACTCTCAAACTTCAGGTGTTGCAAGACAAACGTCCTCATTAAGTGAGATGGGAATTAATACGTAAAAGGGGCAATATTAAGATTATACAGACATAAATATGCTTGTGTATACTGAAACATCATTACTCTGATGGCCTCACCATACTTTTGAGGGTTCATTAAAATAATACTTGTTTTCTGTCTTGTGCACTTGACACACTTCCCTGGCTTGTTAAAAGGACAGTGCATGTGTTATTTAGCCGAACATACCAAGCATTTTTGGTTTTCATTTTTTTCTTTATTCTAGGGAGAGAGACTGAATAACTTGTTCAGAAATAATATTGATCTAGTGGATTACACATAAGGCTAAAAATTGGTTACTGAACTCCTTGATGAAATCAAGGGCTTGGTCAGAAATAGCACTCTGCCAAAAAAATTGACAGCTACCTCCAGTCTTATAATAAATTCTGTATGTTAAGAGGTTGTTCTTTCATGTGTGATGTCATGGTTGGAGCAGCACTGCCTTAGTATGTAATAGATTTTCTGCTTCTGTAACCCCAAATAGTTAATAAATAATAGCAAAGGACAGAGCAGAAAGTGAAAACATTAAGTAGGACGTCTTCTGAGGAGCTGGAGTGTTGTCTGGTATGTCTGTTTTGAGAATGAACCAAACTTGAAAGGTCTTGGGTTTGCTCATGTCTTTGACTGAGTTTTTGAATGGTTAGCAAACATTCACTGTGTTTTGTAAGCTATGCTTTTGGGTGATTGCCCTGCATCAGTAATGCAAAGCATCAAAGTGTCTCAAGCTTTCGGAGATGCTCTGCTTAAACTGCAGGTTCGTGTTTTCTTTAGGTCTGTGTGTTGCTCCTGCTGTGTAACCTATTTTGGCAATGTCAGCTGGGTATTTCTTTCCTGCTTGTGTGAAGCTTTGAGTCATGTCAAAAGAACAGAAAAGGAAGAATGCTGATTTCAGTGATTCATTACTTTGAGGCTTTACTGGCGTTTTCCCACCAGGTACAGATTTCAAGGCAGCACTGTACTTCCCATTTTGTTCCAGGCCACACTATATGTATTTCTCTATTGCATGCGCTCAAGCACTTTCTTATCCTCCCCAATTTGCACAGAGGATTTAATTCTTAGTCTAATTATTAGTGAATTTCTTTAACCAGACAATTAAAATTGCTGTCTGCCACTAACAAGCTAAACTTAGTTTTTGCAATAACCCTGACAATCTTTGCTACAATAGCAGAAGCCTCTTGTGGAGTGTCTTAGTGTTAATAACATGCTGATGCTATTCATTTATGTATGTGTTCCCTGCTAACAGAAGCTTGAGCTCAAATTCAAAGTTTAACCCCAGAGTAAATCTGATTAAATAATGATTGATATATTAATGTTAAAATCCTCATAAAGGTAACAAGCATGCTCTCCAGAGCATAAACATTAAGTACAAGCAATGAGGCTGGGATAAGCATTTGCTAATTGAAATGAATACTGTATGAAGTAAATGTAGTGTTTGTCAGCCAGAGGTGACTTGTATATATGCTTTATTCTACAGAATGGGTGAAAAAGCTACAAGTTTTGAACTGGACGCCAGAAAAAAACCTTATTGCACAGTGTCTTATAGAAACTAAGTCTTTTCCAAAGCATTAATTTGAATAGCTATTAAAAATGCAACTTCATTGCAGTCTGTACTTAAAAGGACTTGTAGCCATGCAATGCCTGGTCAATGTTTATCTCTTACCTGAAATGGAAAACTAGGGAAGGTAAATAAATTAACAGCTTCATATAGCTAGCTGTATGTTATCCAGCTCTCTTTTGCTCCTGCTGTAGCTGTTGGGCAACGGTTACTGAAAGTAATAAACTAGTATTGTGGGTTTTTGACTGAGTACTGTATTTTATTATGATGCTGCTGTTTACTGGACATTCCAGGCCTTTCTGGGCAATGCATTGCTGAAAACATGACTAAGGAAAAGGCCCAGTTCACTCCACTATACAGAGTATTAGTTCTGACTCTATGCTTTTGTTGCATTTTCCTCTTTCCACAAATTCTGCTGTTGTTAGAGATAACATCTAATCATTACTGTGATGCAAATTTAGTATATTAATGATTCAGTATTCAAGATTGCTAAATTGGTCTATTTTTGAGTTCCATCCTTTTAAGGACAATTTTGATATTTTCTTTCAAAGTGCACTGAAGTAAGTACAAGACAGTCTTACACTTTAAGATGCTCAGTTGATTAGCAACTTCATAAAAATGGGAAGAAGTTCATAGAAAATACAATGTTCAGGTGCAAGAAATCGATTTCTACCACAACTGTAAATAGGAAATAACTCCCTTGAGAGGTGGTGCAGAAAGAGGCCAGAGATGATACAGGTTGAATTATGAGCATGATGCAAAGATGGGCATGAAAAGGGCAGATTATAGGAGAATATCAGATTATTCACAGTTAAGTGATTTTTTTTTTTTAGCTTGTGGGTTTTTTCCTTTTATAAATAAATATTATGTAGTAGAGGGGATTTTTATGAAATATGATAGTCATGTTCTTCTAGCAAATGAAATGGCTTTTTTTTTTTTTTTAAGATCTAGCTATGTGAAGCCCTGACACATAGTGTATTTCAGAACTGTAAAACTGTAAATGTCTCATTGGGACTGTATACAACATTCTAGTAGGTTTCCTTCTGCTCTCATACAGCTTACTTAGGTTATATCACAAACTGTTTCCAAAGACATGTTTGTGCTGTCGGGCTGTTTCAGAACTTTATTGCAGAAAAAGAAATAGGTACAACTCAGAACTAGCTAGCACTTGTTGAAATAAGTCCTAAAAGAAGTGCTCCATTATCCAGCATGGTATTTCTTTACAATTTTTTTTCTGCACTGTAGAATGAGAGCGTTTTAATTCCTTACCCATTCTATATTAAATTACTATATTAAGACTATATGCTTAATGTCTTTTTGTGTTAATGGCAACAAAATCATACTTTATCTTGCTACTGATATTGGGAATCCACCCTTTTGATAGAATGTGGCAATGTATGTTAAATCCATATAACAAGGCAAGCGGTGCACGAAACCTGGACACTGAAGCTTCAACGGGAAGGACCCTAAAACATGATGGACAGCTTATCTCTGTCTCTTAGTCTGGTGCAACTGCAAAACTGCTAGCTGCTTAAACTATTCTATTTCAATAAATTGTGAATATTAGCTGAATGGGTAAGTTTTTTGTGAGGCTGTGGATGAAGCATGTTTCCTAGTGCTCAAAGGGAGGCCGATTATTAGGTGCTTGCCTGGGTAACCTATAGTGTTTGTCTCATTCCTTAAGGAAGTCTGTCATGTAATGTTCATGCTCATCGTGACTTTAAGCTGAAATTTTTATTTACTTGTCATCTAAGAATACTAAAACAATGAATTTAGTGTTTTTGTTTCCTTTTTTTCCTGTTCCCGTCTGTTGTGTTTTGGTTTTTTTCTCACAATTAACTGTGGATGTAATAAATGTCTTTTGAGTGCTCACCTTGAGACTTTTAGTAATTTAATGTTTTGGAGGCTTTTCTTGGTTACTACCTTTTGCATTCCCAGTGACAAATTTCCAACTGACAAGTTGTCCCATAGACAAATTTTCAATTTTTATTAACTAAATCTTCCCCAGTGCTTACTGTAATAGAGAATTGGTATTCTGTCAGGACAGACTAGGACAGATTTAAGATGGATTTACATCAACACCTGACTGCATAATTCAGTTCTCCTTCTCTCCCTCACTTGTACCTGGAACTGCAAGTTCTTCAATTATATATGCAGGTAGTGATCACTAAAAACTCGTACTGTTTCTAGAGGGAATTGTTTAAACTTGTGTACCTAGCTCATTTTGCATTTTAAAAACTAATGAATTTTATTAAGTTAACTTATGTCGTATATGCCTATTATTTTCTCTTTAATAGGATTTCAGTTGTGCACAATCTTAAGCTGCAAGTGAAAACCAGGGCTTTAAAGCCAAAAAAACCCTCAAGGACTCCTCCTAAATTTCAAATAGCTATCATAAAATAACTCTAAAAAAAATCATATTAACCATGATATTTTTCTGTTTTTAAAAACAGGTGAACAAAGAGTGATATTTCCAGAATATATTTGCTTGTTCTTCCAGATAGGAGATAAATGTGTTAAACTGGCGAAGTGATTCTGGTAAGAATTTTTTTTGCTGTTTCTACGGTGAATGTCATTATATGTGTAAGTGTTTGCAGTTTTGCTACCAGAAGGAGCCTTCTGTACCATTAGTGCAAACAAACTTGCTTTCACTTCCAAGGTCTTATTTTTTACCTAATAATTACATATTAATCCATCTATTATATTTAAATGTTACATTGAAAGTTATTTGGTTTTTTTTTTTTGCATATTCTGTGCTTGGATGTGATGAAAATATCTGACTTTTAAAGCTTTTACTTCAGCTGTTTATACAGAAATAGAAGGAGTTAAATGTGCTGTAGCACTCATTAAGTGAGGTTTATGTGGATTAAATGATCTTATTTCCATAGCTGCCATCACTGATTCTTGTTTTTGTTTTGCTTTCTTCAGTGAGCCTCTTGAGTTTTCTACAGCTGAGTCTTGCATTTCTTGTCTTGTTTGAGTTAAATGTTTCTCCATGTACTAGTGCTGAGTATCCAAAGCAAAACTGATCAGTTTGGGAAGCAGAACCAATATTTTTGGTATTTCCTCCTGAACAATGGCAGCAGAATTATCTCTTGAATTAAGCACACCCTAGTAGTGGCTGCTACCCACTTGGTTGTGCCAGATGGAAAACACCTTCTGGTTTAGTTGTAAATCTAAAGCATTGTACTTCTGCAACACCCCAAATTATCTGAACTCAGTAATTTTTTTCTTTTCCCCTTGAAACAATCTGCATACTGTTGGAATACATAACATGATATTATTCAAATAAGTTATTAAAGAATATGTTTTCTGTACAATGCTGTGTAAGTGCTGTGTATTTTGGCCTTATGCTTCAGGTCAAATACCTTTTAGTACCAGACAAATATTGAAGCTTGCATAGAGGTTACAAAAAAAAGCCGGAACAATGTCATTAACTTTCATTTATGCAGCAGGAGGTAATGCTCTGTCACAGGCTTTTACCTGATAGATTTATAAAATCAGTGTTTGGAGTCCTGGGCTGTTAGCTAAAGTTTCACTGAAATTCTCTAAGTTTGTTCTTTTCTTTCCCTTCCACCTTGCGTGGGTATATTGATTCCTCAGTTCAACGGACACTGTCTTTTGCAGGGGGTGAGATACAGGGAAGAAATACTCCCTTCTTTCCCCCAGTCTTTGATCTATAAGGAATGTTTTTTCTGATGGAGTTAATTTGTGTCTTTTCCTCTACTTACAGCTCAGACATGAGCAGTGCCAGTAACTCACTGGCACGGGAATTCTTGACTGATGTCAACAGACTGTGCAATGCAGTGGTACAGAGGACAGAAGCCAAGGAAGATGAAGAAGAAGAAACTCATATGGCAGCACTGGGACAATACTTAGTTCAAGGCCGTGGGTTTATTTTGCTTACCACTCTGAACTCAATAATTGATCAGGTATTAGCTTTTCTTAAGTGGTTTTAATTCTTGTATTGAGTTTTGACTATGTGGATTTGTCTGGCTCGTGTTCTTGGTGCTGGTTTTCTTTCTTTTTTATGGGAGAGTGCATGAGTTAATTGGGAAGACTAGAAGTTTGAAAAGATAGGTTGCAGTTGCATCCTGTCCTTCAGCAGGAGCAGAAAATGGAAAACTAGATAATCATATACCTGTTTGCCAGCTTGTATTTGACTAAGGCGTGTGTGAAGTTTAAGTGCAGTAGCTGGGTGGAAAGAGGCTTCAGTTGTATGTCCCAGAGTCATGTAAAGTGCCAAAATGCTTGAGTCAGCTTTTGAAAGTTTTTGATCTTTAGGGCTGAAACCATTCTGATAGTGCTGCAAAGTATTCCATAAAGAAATTGTGTTTGAAATCTGTGCTTTCTGCAGTTCTTCCCTGCACTGAAGTTCTTAGTATGTAAATGTTATAATCCCAGTTGGAGTGGAGGTGTTTTAGTGGTTATTCTGTGGTTTTCATATGTTTGCTGTTACATTTTTGGAACAGAGTTTCAAACTTGTCTGGGGCTTCATGTTGACTTTTTTAAATCACTAAGTTTTGTGCTTTTGACTTTTCTGGTTTTCTTTTTTGAGTAATTCTTTCTACAAGGGGGATTAGGAGAGCTTTGCATAGAAATAGTTGCAGAGGTGTAGTAAACATCTTGAATGCTTTCTGATTAGCTCTAGTTAATGATTATAGCACTCTTTGCAGTTAGGTCGTTTTTTCAGTGCTTAGAGCAGCAGAAAGGCATAGGGAACTGAATGCTGAATAGCTTGGTAAAGTAAAGCAGGTTAATCTATTTTTTTTTAAAGTACAAGATCTTTTGTTTTTATTTTGTTCCTAACATAGGAGCTGACATGTCGAGAAGAACTTCTGACCCTCCTCCTGTCCCTTCTGCCATTGGTGTGGAAAATCCCTGTCCAGGAAGAAAAAGCAATAGGTATGTTTTATCACTTACAGTATTAAGCACGTAAAATAAGTGATTTGTGTTTTATTACAGAGCCTAGGACTCTGTGCTAAAGAGTAGCTCATTGTAGTACATATCCACTAACATGGAATGAAGTTGTGGATTCTGCAGAGAATTTAAATTTTAAAAATGCCAATGTCCTGTCAACATACAAGGAAGATAAAAATTGTGCAGAGAAGGTAAAGGCTTTTTGGTTAAGTGTGAAATGCAGTGCTTTTGTTGCTGCGTAAAAACTGGAAAAGGAAATGACAGTGATCTGAGTCAGATTTTTATTTTTGTTTCGTTTTAGGCTCTTATATTTGTTTGATGCATTCTTTTCCCTCCCAAAGGGTAAAATGAAGAGAATGAAATAAATGAAGTTACCTGACTGTTTTAGAGAGTTTCTAAGGATTCATACCCGAAGCTCTCCCAGTGGTTTTTTTTGCTGTTTGAAACTCCTCCAAATTTGTTGTTGTTTGGCTTTTGTTAATGTTTGTAGATTTGGAGTCTTGAAAGGGCCAGTTTCATAGAGCTTTTATATAATAAGCTTTCCTGCTTGCTCAGTTGCATCATTCTTTCATGCTCCTGTAAGCATGATGGAATTAAAGAAATGTTTTGGTTATTTTGTGACAGCTTAGTGGCTTTTCCAGGGTTAGTTTAAAAGGCTGTTGTGTAAATAGGTTTTAAGATGTTGTGGTTTATACACTACATAATGCACAGCTTTTACTTCTACTAATTACCCTCTCTGGTACTGATACAGTAAGCACAATGTATCCAGTTGTGCACTAAGTAGTGGAATTTTTTCTTGGACTGAAGTAAGTTCTTCTGTATTAGGCAGCTCTTTTCTTTCTGTGCAGGTAATATCCTTTGTTTGGTAAAGTACTCCTGGTTAATTTCCTGCCTTCAAAGCAGATGATGCTTCTTCCTTACGTATCACAACTATGACTTTTGAAACAGCATGGCACAGTCATGCTTGTACATGGAAGCATCTTTTCTTTTAGCTTGTTTAATGTTTATAGCTATTATGTGGGCTTCTGGGGCCTTGTGGGAGCGGGGGCTGTTGTTGTTAACTATGACATTTTTCTAAACACAGTTCTTACGGGGTGGAGGATACTTGCCGTTGTTTTATGGTGGTTATTTTACTGTCCAAAGCATCCAGTTACAGTTCTGTCACTACTTAAAAATAGCAATGGACTTAATCCAAGAACATGCAGAGGTGTTTCTCTGCTTGCTTTTTTGATAATTTGATCTGAGTTTACTGATACAAATGAATCAGTAGTACTTCTGCTTTATTCTTCAAAATGTTCTTGCCCATTGAATCAGGTGTAAATTTTATGTTTGCTATTTTATACTGCATACTTGAAAGTTGGTGTTTTTGTCTTTGCTTTTGTAGGAATATTCAGGACCCTAAACATTATTCCTTTCCGTCTCCCTTTTGTCCCTGACTATTTTAAAATCCCTTACCTTTATTTCTGCTGTTTATATTTGGAAAAATTAATGCTAAAGTAAAGACTGAGGTCTGTATACTTGAAGATTTGCACTGATAATAGGTAGAGAAATTTATTTTTTCTATTACCACTAGTACACGAAAATGTCTTCATGCGTTCTAAAAGGGCTGTGAGCTAACATGCCTGGTTCCTCTAGCGGCTGAGTTGCAAAAAGTGACAGTGGAGCATCACGTTAAAAAGACCTTTCTTCCTCTCTTTAGTTTGCTTACCAAAAAGTCCTTTCACCTACCCTGATGACATCTTTTTTTGAGAATGGTTTTTTGAGAATAGTTGTGCCAACAAAAGGTTTTAGGAAACCTTTTAGCACACTTTTGTTTAACCCTAAATAGAAAATGAAATCTTTGTCTAGGCTTTAAAAATAGCCAGTATGGCCCCTAAACATGAGTTGTTGCTGCCTGTTATATACTGAAAATGTCTGACATAGCTATATGCAAAACCATGACCTGTTAAGATACAGATTTGCTGCATATTTTAAATCTGGAAGTACTTAACTATAAAATTAGGAAAAATTCTTTATATATTGTAACGTTCCTTTAATGTTCCTTTGTTATCCTTCTGTTTCGACAGATTTTAATATACCCTTTACAGTAGACATATGCCTGACCAAAGAGAATAATACAAATTCTGTGAAATCTACTCAGGAAAAACGAAACTTAGATGGAAGCGCTCATTCATCTCTTCAGACTTCTGTAAAAGTCAGTCTTCGATCTCGCAAAAGCGGCTGTCTGCGCAAAACCACCCACCGCTACTCTGTGCGAGACGCAAGGAGGTCCCAGCTGTCCACCTCAGATTCCGAAGGCAATTCTGATGAAAAGAGTGCTGTAATAACAAAACACAGACGCTCCCAGCTCCTGCAGCCCTTTTTAACGCCTGCTGTTAGGGACAGCTACCCTGGAGGTAGCAGTGATTGCCGACCTGCCGAAGTGGTACCAGATTCTAATACCGATGCCCCTAATATAGAAAGTTTCAGCAAAGTTACTCCAGCACATGAGATTTTGAATGAGCCGGCTGCAGGAACTTCTGAGAGCAGCATGGATAACTCTCCTTTTGACTTATGCCGTGTCTTACTGTCTCTCCTAGAGAAAGTGTGCAAATTTGATATTACTTTGAATCACAGCTCTGCTCTTTCAGCGAGTGTTGTGCCCACATTGACAGAGTTCTTATCAGGATTTGGAGACTCCTGCAACGTAAGTGGTAACACAGAAAATGAAGTAGTTTCTACAGGGTGGACAGAAGAACCTGTGGCTCTGATCCAAAGGATGCTCTTTCGAACAGTGCTGCATCTTATGTCTTTAGATATTAGCAATACAGAAACAATGCCTGACAATTTACGAAGAAATTTAACAGACTTACTTAAAGCAGCATTAAAAATCAGAATTTCCTTGGAAAAGCAACCTGGTCCTTTTACTCCAGGATACAAGAGAACACTACAGCACCTGGTTCAGGATGACTATATATTTTCTAGATATCGTCACAGAGCCTTGCTTCTACCTGAGGTTATAGAAGGGGTCTTGCGGATTTTGATCTGCTGCCTACAAAGTGCAGCCTCCAATCCATTCTACTTTAGCCAAGCTATTGATCTGGTCCATGAGTTCATACAGCAGCAGGGATTTAAGCTGTTTGAAGTAACAGTGCTTCAAATGGAATGGCTGTGTATGAAGAATGAGGGAGTACCTGGGGAAGCCCCAGAGCATCTGAAAGCCCTGATCAACAGCATCATGAAAATAATCAGCACTGTCAAAACAGTGAAATCAGAGCAGCTCCATCAATCAATGTGTACAAGAAAGCGACACAGACGATGTGAATACTCTCACTTCATGAATCACCACAGAGATCTCTCTGGGCTCTCTGTATCTGCTTTTAAGAACCAAGCTTCCAAAAACCGTTTTGAAACTGCTGATGGAGAAGGTGATTATCCCGAGAGATGCTGTTGCATTGCTGTATGTGCACACCAGTGTTTGCACTTGTTGCAGCAAGTTTCTTTGAGCAGTACCTGTGCTGAGATTCTCTCAGGTGTACATAATGTAGGAATATGTTGTTGTATGGACCCAAAGTCTGTGATTGTCCCGTTGCTCCATGCTTCCAAGTTGCCAATATTAAAAAATTTTCAACAGCAAATACTGAACATCCTTAACAAATTTATATTGGATCAGCTGGGTGGAGCAGAAGTCTCTCCAAAAATTATACAGGCATCATGCAATATATGTACTGTTGACTGTGATCAGCTTGCTCAGCTGGAAGATGCCTTGCAGGGCAACTCTAGTGATGCCAGTCCTGCGTCTAGTTCCTCTTGCAGAGTTCAGGGAATTCTGCCTAGCACTGGATCCGAAGATATGTTGTTGAGATGGCATGCACTGGAGGCTTATCAGGACATCATCTTTGAAGAAGACAAGCTACGTGGCACACAGATCGCAAGCCATATTTGCCACTTAATTCAAAAGGGAAATGTAGTGGTCCAGTGGAAACTGTATAACTGTATCTATAATCCTGTGCTTCAGAGAGGAGTTGAGCTAGCTTGCCATGCTCAACAGCAACTTGGACTAAGTACAGCTGATAAACACACGGGCAGTTACCATAGCCAGGATTTGCCTTTTGAAGTGCTTCAGGTTTATTTGCAGATGCTCCCTATGTTGCTGAAATCCAGGTTGGTTGATTTTCTCTTTATTATTGGAGAACATGCTAATTAGATACAGAGCTTTGTATATGTGTTAGTGATCAGAATGTAAGTTTTATTTGGACTCCAGGCAGTGTTTGGCTATTGCAGATGGCAACAACGTAAATGCTTGAGTAACAAGATACAAGCCTAGATTCATAAACCATGGGAAATGAGGGCTCTCTACTTGAGTTATGGTCTTTAACAAGCCAAACTGTGTAGCAATGAATACAATCTTTGTCTAGTGTGACATGCTCTCTGCCTCTTTATTTCTTGTTCTAAAATTAGTCAGGAATGTTAAACAGATTGATATGTCATTTTTCTGTGGGAATTAGAATACTTAGTTTTCTGATCTGTTTCCTTTTTCCTTCTAGAATGGTCGCTATAGAAACCACCTTTCAAAAAGAAGGCTTGATATTTACTTTTCCTGAAATAACTGTTTTCAAACTTACAAAATCTTGTTCATTTAAACATAGTTTAAAAACAGAAACCAAACAACCCCAAAACACAAAAAAGCACAAACATTCTCCCAAGACATAAAATAGATACTTTTTATTCATTGTTAAATTGATTAAATAATTTTTAAATAAATATATGGAAGTTTTTTCAGAATATGAATGTGTCCTTTTGTCCAGGAAAGATTCTGATTTTATGTCTCTTGGAGTCCTGAAATGAATTTAGTGGGGTTATCTAAGACAAAGAGTAGAGGGACCAGTACTCCAATTTATGTGAAGGGATTATCTAATAGAATTTTAACTTCCATCCTAACCTAAACTGTATCAGAAGCTATTAATTTTTGAAAGTGTACTTAGTGGCAAAGAGGCAAGAGAAATAAAGCTTAGATTAAGAAAAAAGTTTAAAATGTCCTATTTTTTTACTGGCTTAAAGGCGAGAACATACAAGTAAATGATTCATTTAATTCTAGAGTAACTTGGTTAGAGTAAAAGCTGATCCTATGGGAAGGAGATATCTACAAGCAAACATAGTATGCTAAAAAATTTACAGATCCTTATCCCAAATTTTGTATGAACCTAACATAATACTTGGAGAGTAGAAGAAGGGAAAAATAGACTTGGAAGCAAATATATGGAAAGTTGTTTTGACATTGGACATGCTGGTGTAGCAATTGCACAAAAACTTATTCTTGAAAGGTATTTCTGAATTTATCTGAAATTCATCATCCATACAACTAGTAGACATAGCTAGGAATGTGCTTCAAGTTTATTTGAGAAGGAATTTCTGCTTTCTAGTGAAATCACAGAACAGAGAAACAAGGCTACTTAATAGCTTCAATTGCTAATAAAAAATTGGGGGAAGGAAATACCGCTAAAGAGCAAATGTCATAAAGTTAATTAACCACCTTTAATGTTTTGAACATCATATATTTTTGTAGTCTGCATTTTAGAGGGAGGTATTTCCTAAATTATATCTCACAAAAAAGTTGAATTTTCCACTACCAGCTGGATGATGCTGACTTAGGATCCTACAGTACTGCAGACAAGTTCCTCTTCTCTTTAATTTACAGGAATTTATAGCAATTGCTGACTTCCATGAGTTTTTGGCTGATTTATAAGGTAACTTATGCTTTTTCTTGCAGGGTAATTAGAGACTTGTTTCTGAGCTGTAATGGAGTGAATCAAATGATTGAGTTAAATTACTTAGATACATTAAGAAGCCATTCTTTGAAGGTGTTAGAGACTTTGATACTCTGCCTTGATGATCAGCAGGAAGACCAAGCAACACCAGAACTGGAAGGCCTGAACAGTGAACAAAAGGAATCTATGTCTGACTTGCCCGCTTCTCTTTGTAGCCAGCATGCTGTTTCAGAAGTTCCTCAAAGCCTAAGCAAGTTTTATGCTGGCTTGAAAGAGGCTTACCCAAAAAAGAAAAAGTTTGTGAGCCAAGACATTCATGTCAACACAATAAACCTGTTCCTCTGTGTCGCTTTTTTATGTGTAAGTAAAGAAGCAGATGGTGATCTGGATTCAGCTAATGAGTGTGAAGATACATCAGGATATGATAGTACAGCTAGTGAGCCATTAGGCCACAAATTACCATGTCTGTCCCTGGAAAGCCTTACTTTGCCCTCTCTGGAACATATTCATAGGGCTGCAGATATTTGGTCCATGTGTCGTTGCATCTATTTGAATAGTTCAGTTTTCCAGAGACAGTTCCATAGGCTAGGAGGCTTTGAAGCAAGCCATAGATTACTAATCCTGATAATTCAGAAACTTGCAAAAAATAAGGAAAAGGAGCAAGAAAAGAGGGAGAGAGTATTGAGTGAAAGCAGCAGAAGTTCGCATGGGAGTCCTCGTACTGAGCTTCTCAACAAGGATGACTCTGTTCAGCTGGCTAAAAGCAGAGAGGTGATGCAACTGGAGCTTGATAGTTCCGTCAGTGCTGCTGGTGCTGAGCAGCTGGTGCCTGACTCTGTCTCCTGTGACAGCCCTGTGAGTATGGAACACGCTTCAGTTACTTCAGTTGCCAATCTTGAAGGGATAAGGACTTCTGTAAGAGAAGAGACTGAGTGGGCACTTCAGGGTATCAGACTTCTGGAAGCTCTGCTGACCATCTGTCTACACAGTGCAAGCACCATGCAGCAGAAGATGGAAGTGGAGATGTTTCACCAGGTACTGTGCAACTTCCCCTAGCTTCCTTTGCTCATATTTGTTTCATACAACATTATCTTAACAGTAATTTAGTCAAAAGTTCTTCTAGGGAGGTAAAAACCTTACACTGTTTTTATGATACCATATTTTGTTTAGTGTTGAAAGCACACAGCTAAACAATGAGCTTAGTAGCAAGAGTAATGGTCTGCTTGAGTAGTACTCTTTCTAAAAAGAGTATTCAGTGGAGAATGTGTGTGAAAGGGGTGCTGCAGAAAAGCTGTGTGGGCAAGATGTCACCGTTATGTGTAGTGACTCATGTTGTTTTTTGAGGATGGTTCTGAGCAGAGCATGGTGCTTGACAAAGTACTATTGAAGGGCACAGACACTGAAAGGACACCTGAAAAAAATTATTCCTTAAGCCTTAGAGATGGACTAATTCAGTGTTCCACAATAAGCTGTAAATTCGCAGAAGACACCTTCATTTTCTTTAATGTTTTAATTGCTATCTTGAATTTTACTTGGCAATTTGTTGCAAAGCAGGAGGCTTTAAGTAGAGGAAAGAACTGGAAACTGGAGTTCTGTCTCGAACACTCTATTTTTGTGATCTTGGACATGTCACCCTCTGTGTCTTGTTAACTTCTAGTATTGTTGTGATGTGGTTTGAATGCACAGAGTACTTGAAACTGTTTCAAACATGTTTTTTTGAAACAGCATTTTCACCTGCAAATTTTAGATAACAGCATTTTGCCAGATTGTTTCAGTGTGCAGGTTCCAATGAAATCTGTCATGACATATAGGATGAGTCTTTCTTATTTCAAGAGACCAGATGAATTCTGGAGGTTTTAGATGAAAAGTCAGATTAATGTATGTGGCAGGAGAAGCTCTTAAATGAAAGAGCTAGACTATTTCTGTTAGCTAGAAATAGTAACATGAATCAAAATGTTTTTCTCCCCCAAAACACAGAATACCTGTGTGGATGATATCTTACTTGAAATCAGAGAGCAGCTTGCTCAGTCGAAAGTGATAGAAACTGACTTGGCAAAGCCTCTGTTTGATTCACTGCTTCGTGTTGCCTTGGGTACTTTTTCTGCTGATCTGGATCATTCTGAAGAAAAAATTGAAAAGGTATGAAACGCCAGCTAAGGAGTCTAATTCTGAATAATGCAAGATTCTCAGGTTTGTTCTCTGGGTCTTTTTAAACTTGATAGGAAATGTTTAGATGTGTTTGATTATTGTGACAGTTCAAGATGAAATCTCTGCTTCTCATATGAAAGTGGAATGCTGTTTATTGATATGGTCCCCACATTTGCTGCTCAGAAATGAGTCATGCCCCAAAAAGTAGCAAGCTTGGTCAACCAGATGCTCTCTTTACTCTTTCGTCTCACAACAGTGTGATGAACTCTTAAAGGAAGAGCTTCAAACAGGAATGCTGAGTGACCTTAGTGGCTGTAGACATCTTCACCTTCGAGTGAATGTCAAAGTGCGTGTTCATGGTGATAGTGATTTAGAAATACAGTTAGTTTTAATGCTGCTTACTAAAGCTTTGATCAGGTAGATTTTACAAAAGAATGAAGTATCTTTAACATATCTCAAGATTCTTCTAAATGTGTGATTAATTTGTTTCTTTTCACAATGGGCTTGGAGAAAATAGGCATTTGGACGATTCTAAACTATTTGCTTTTCGGATCCAAAGATTTTTTTTTGCTGACCAAGGACTGTCTATTTGGTTGTATTGTACAGACCCATTACACTGAGAAGGAGCCTGTGTCACAACCTGGAGAAATTTCTGAAGAAACCGAAGAATCACAATGCTGTAGTCTTAAACTTTTTGCTGAAGAGGAAGGATATGAAGCAGATAGTGAAAGTAACCCTGATGATAGTGAGACCAAGAATGAAGGTAAATGGGAACTTCCTGAATATACAAAGCTGTCTTTATGATATAGGAAAACTTGTTTGTCTTTTGAGATGTACCAAAACAGGGCAAGAATCAGATAACTTTAACAGATAGAAATAATTAACTTCATTTATTTTCGGCAGGATGGAGTTACAGATGAAAAGATGAAAAATATTCTTACTAAGTGTTACTGAAATTGTTCTGTCTTGGTTGTTTTGGTTTACGTGACTCTTGCTCTAAAGTCATGTTGCTCAAATGTAGTATTGTGATCTAGAAACTCGAGATATTTATCAGTAGTTTGTTTGAAAATCAATGCTCAAATTTTTTTTTCTTTGGAATTATAACTATCTGGTGAAAATTAAATAGTATAGTTATGTTATAGAATACCAGATTGAAAGGGGGCCCAAGGATCATCTGGTCCAAAATTTTTTTTGACAAAAGCACAGTCTAAACAAGATAGCCTAGCACCCTGTCCATCTGAATCTAAAGTGCCCAATGTTGAGGAGTGTACCACTTCCCTGGGGAGATTATTCTGATGTCTGATTTCTCATTAGGGAAAACTTTCCTATTGCGTCTATATGGAATATATCCAGAAGTAACATGTACCTGTTACGCTTTGCTTTTTCCATGTGACTTCTTGGAAAAAGAGTCTACCTTCTTTGTAGACACCTTTTAAATGGTGGTAAGATGTCCTCTAAGCTGCCTTTTCTCAAGGCTAAGCAAGCCCAGTTCTCTCAACCTTTCTTCCCGTCTTTTTTGTGTAGTGGGAAAAAGACTGAACACAGTGTTCCAGGTGTGGCCTGACAAGCACTGAGTAGAGTGGGATAAGAATTTCTTTCTCTGTGCTGGTGGTGTCCTTGTTGATGCAGCCCAGCATCCCGTTGGCTTTCTTTGCTGCAGCAGCACATACAAGTTCATACTGAGCTTGCTGTCCACCGGGACCCCAGGTCCCTTTCCACAGAGCTTTTCCCCAGCCAGGTAGATCCCAGTTTGTGCTGCACTCCTGGATTCTGTTTTCCCATGTGCAAGGCATTACATTTGTCCTTGCTGAACTTCATAAGGTTCTTGTTAGCCCACTCTTACAGCCCATCCAGGTCTTCCTGCAGAGTGGCTCTCCCTTCCCAAGTGTCCACTTCCCCACTCAGTTTGGTATCATTGGCAGACTCCATCGGGGTAGATTGATCCCATCACCCAGATCACTCATGAGGATATTAAACAGCGTTGGGCCCAATATCAATCCCTGGGGACCCCACTTCTGACAGTTGCCATTTTGAAAAGGCTTTACCACCGCCCTCTGCGTGCAGCTGGGCAGCCAGTGCACCCACCCACCCCCTTGTCTCCACCCTAATGTATCGGTTTCTCTGGGAGGAGCCTGTGGGAAACTTTGGAAAGCCTTGGAGAAATCCATGTAGACATCCACTGCTCATTCCATGTCAACCCAGCGGGTTTCTTGCTTGTGGAAGGCGATCAGGTTTGTCAAGCACTGTTTGGATTTTCCCAATCACATGCTTCATTTGACTTGATAGCCCTCTTGTTATACAACATATCTCTTTATTCCAAACAGTTGATGTGCACGTATTTTGCTGTATTCCGTTTGCATAATTAATTTTAAACATGAATTAGCTTTATTTTTTTCCTTTGTGCTGAGCACATCTGGATGCTTATGTTCTGATATGAGATCAGCATGAGCAGTAACAGCCTTTAATAGAACTGCATCAAATTGCTGCTGTTTACCTGCATGACTAGGCTTTATCAATAGATTTATAGTATTTTAAAAGCATTTCTGAATTAAAAGATTAATCTGAAGTACTTCAATGATACATTTGCATGTAACATATATCTGTACCAAATAATTTTAAGTGATGTATTTTAAAGTCACTCCAAAATGTAATAGGGGAGGCTTACACATTTGAGTTTTTTTTCTTTGATTGTCACGCAGATATTCTGTCATGTGCGTTTTCTGAGTTTAATAACGAATTGCTTCCTCCAGCCTTTTAACATGAAATTATTTAAATTTATCTCCTTTCTTGGCAGGCTCAAAGTTTGTATAGAAGCTTGAGGCTCTGTTACAATAATTTTACTGTTGTTTTTCATGAACTGCATATTTTGCCCTTACTATGTGTGTCCAAATCCCAATAAATGAAGCCAGATAGTTTAAGAGCATGTAATGGGAGAAACTGCATCCTTGCCCTTCTGTGTTAGCAGGAAAATAGGAAAATCTGAAGCAGAGTACAAAATTATGCTAATTTCTGAAAATTGCTTATAACCTAGTGACTATTTTTGGTTTGTACATATGAAAGAGACATATGTACATATGGAGATACGTCCTTGGATGTTCTGCTTAAATAATGCAAACTGTATTCAGCTGTGTAAGTTTCAGTAAGACACATGTGGTTTCTTTTTAGGAGCAGACACAAAGGCAGAACCAAGATGTACTGGTACTTCAGGTTATTTTAATGGCCTAGCTGAAAACATCAATCAAGGAGAATTAATGTATCCTGAAATCTGCATGTTAGAATTAAACTTGCTCTCAGCCGGTAATGCAAGTTTAGATGTCCTTGCTCATGTATTCCAAAGCTGCCTGAATATCATCAACCAGAAGGAGAGAAATGCCACTGTACTTATAGAACAGGTAAAAATGTTATTAATAGAGGCAACAGTTTAGCAGCTGTGTATCTTTTCTTCAATTTTATAGTACCTAATAGAGTGATCTTGAATATTCTCACTTGGTGTGGGATTTGATAAGAAGTGAAACAATGTAAATGACTGATATTGTCAACTGCATTGCATTTAAGTTACCAGGAACTAAGTAATTTATTGAAAGGTATTTGTCTTACAAAGCTTTTGAGTTTTGCAGGCGTCTTTTTTTATCACGACTGTTTAATCCCCAGAGATAGATGGATTTGATGATTGTCAGGGCCTTAAGAAAAAAAGGCAGATATCTGCTTGTATGTGTGTATATGTAAGCATTCTAAACTTTTACTTATTGAATATGTACTTTTAGAAACTGTGAGTCATGTACCTCAAAAATATTCCATGCTTTTTTCTTCATAAGTTTATATTAGAAATTAGTTGTATGGATGTTCATGTCCTCATGATCCTTTGGAATTTCTGATAGTTACCTTTTTTAATAACTAAATTGAGTATCTCTCCTGCAAAAGATAATAATTTGAAATTCAAAGTCTCTCTTCTGCAGCTGAACTGTACAGAACATGAAAGATTGTTCACTGGGAAATATAAAAAAAGTCCATAATTTCAAGTAATTGGAATTATCATTAAAATCAATAGTAGGCAGGAATTGATTAGGAGAATATATTTCTTAGTTCTTTGAGCTGGTGTATATTCTTCAGATATTCATTTTACTGGTTCTTTTTAACAGGGAGCTGTTAAACATCTTTTGGGAGGATTTCTGAATATATTGACACAAACAGAATCTAGTTTTCAGGGTGAGTTAAAGGTCCAAATAACTTAAATATTGTGTTTTAAAATTTAATGTATACACAGTCAAACTTTTTAGTTCACAGTGCAAATGCAAAATTGACAAAGGAAATTCATTGGCATGTGTGAATTTATACAGCTGCTTTTTTAACTTGTAAGAAACTTGCATGACTTTAGTGTAAATATAGGGTTATTTCTGAGCTAGTGGAAATAAGTTAAACAAATACTGGCAGATCTGAAAATGATAGTTGAAACCATGAACACTAATGTGACAGTGTTAAACACTGCTTGGAAAAAATAGCAGCTGATGAATTCTCATTCCATCACAACATAAGTCCTTATTTCCAATTTCTCTGTAACCCAGATTTTGATGATGCCTTGAGTTTTATTTCTAACTGGAAAGCAGCTAGCTAATCCAAGAATGTGGAAGCAATGAAATGCTTGCCCTAAGGTAGCCTCACATGATGAGGGTGCTTCACAACAGGAGATGATGTAAACCCATCCCAGGACTTGGATCTGTGGTGGCTTTGTGGGGAGAGCCTTTGCAAGGCAGACACTTGGTTCTCAGACTTTCAGCCTCTGTTTTGCAAACCTGGGATGAAATTTAGTGTAGCATTGATTGATTCAATGAAATTTTGAAAGGTAGTGTCAGGAAGTACTATTTGGATTTCTCTAGAATTCATCTTGTGGTCATTATTGCTTCCTTAATTTGAAATTTTTTTGTAAACCACTTTGAATTCCAAGTTAGTCTTTCCTCATAATAGTATAGAATATGAATTTTAAAGCTTAAAAAAATTCATTTCACCGATATTATTGTCTCCTTATTTTTAGCATGTCAGATGGTGCTGGTAGATCTGCTAGTTTCCTTGATGAGTTCACAGACTTGTTCAGAAGAGCTAACTCTTCTTCTGAGGATATTTTTGGAGAAGACACCTTGTACGGTATGTGTGGTGTAGCACATAGCAAAATTCAGAGGTTTAATGAGAAAAATGAAGCAAAAAGAAAATAGTTTTGTTTCCAAGAATTTTGGGAAATAAGGAGATGAACAGCAATGTTTGAACTGATCAGAGCAAATAAAATTTGGTTGTAGAAATAGTTCCTTCTCAGAACTTGAAAAGGAAAGAGGAAATTAGAAGAGAAGGGTTTTGAAGGGTATGTTGGTC
This sequence comes from Cnemophilus loriae, assembly GCA_013397755.1. Classification (NCBI taxonomy): domain Eukaryota; kingdom Metazoa; phylum Chordata; class Aves; order Passeriformes; family Corvidae; genus Cnemophilus; species Cnemophilus loriae. The sequence goes on along the minus strand of VZTF01004190.1, from coordinate 934,608 downwards.
CTGGGAACTCTCTTCAGCACAAGAAACCAAGAATCCTCTCAAGGAGACTGACATTGTGGTTATGGGTGACAGAACAATAATACTGTAAAATTTGAAGCAGTTCCTTTAAAGTTACAAAGCATCTCACTATTTCAGGAATTCTTTAGCAGCAGGAATTACTTTTGTAAGTGTCCTAAGTTGGTTTGTGTAATGCTGGAATCTACTGCTTGTGTGGGATATACTGCTGAAATAACTCTGTTGGTTTGTGTGAGAGTCTGTAGAAAAATACAGGTGAAAGAAAATAAATTACTGTGCAGTGTGAAATAGTGCCAAACCAAACAAAGCATCACAAGTCAATTTTGCAATGGTAGCTTGTGATTATCGGCCAAATAACAAGAGAAACTTTTTGGCATAAGGGCTCGGCTAGTTTTGTTACTGGTTATGCAATAACAAAGTGATGGCCTGTGTGTGCATTCTTAACCAGCCTCAAAACACAGGGTAAAAGGTGCAGTCTATTTTTGCACATAAGAGAAGTGAGATAAGATTGTGCAATGACAACCTGCTGCGTTTCAGCTGATTCCTAAGCCTGGTAATGTGAAGTCTGATCTGCCCAGACTAACTCCCCAAAGCTTTGTTGGGCCAGAGTCTGTTGAAGTTGCTACCTGATGTTTTGCCAATGTGTGCAAGTTTGGATATACAAGTCCCACCTCTCTTGGAAAAACATGAATCCAAGTTTAAATGATGCGTGGGCTGCTATTTAGTTGCACGACACTTGACTACATGGTGTAAACAGTTTCTTTTTTTTTTTCCTCATTTGTTCGGTTTATTTCTTCTAGGAGATACTACTCAAGGGTGTGTTGAAGATAGTAGACACTAATATTTATATGAATCCATTACAATACCTTGCCTTCCCTTTGCTGAGTGGCACAAATTTGAGTAGCAGTTCCTCACAAAAATTTGCTGGCACTTCCAACAGTAAAACTGCTGGACTACTAAAAAGAGCAAAATTGTCACAGAGTAAGAAAGAGGCAGATGGTGAAAACTTGAGTCACCAGCTACTTTCTTCTTGGCATGTAGCCCCAATTCACTTGCCTTTAGTTGGACAAAACTGTTGGCCACACATGTCTGATGGCTTCAGTGTCTCACTGTGGTTTCGTCTGGAGTATGCTCATGAAACAGAAAATTCAACAGAAAAGGGGAAAAAAGTCAAGAGAAGAAGCAGACTCATAGCTGTAAGAGAGAACAGTTTTGACAGCACAGGTGAGCATATAGTACTTTGTTTCTATTTAGGTAGCACTGAAGGATTTTGATTACAAATATTACTAATCCATGTACTGTATACAAAAGTTTGAAATTTTATGATGGAGATTAAACAGCAGTGGTAGTATTTCTGATTTTTCTGTGACTTACAGGTACTCTTCCACCCCTAGTCCTTAGATAAGACTAATGCCTGCTTCCTTAGAAATGTATTCTCACTGAATTTGTAACTTCAGTAACATTTATGCTACTACATGTTATGATGAAAATAGTAAATGCTGCAGCTGTGGTCATGAGAAAAGACTGCTCAAGTTTGTTTGATTTCATGTATTGATGATCAAGTCTCAGGCTGGCTCAGTATAAATTCTCTTAACTTTCCTTGTGTGTGCACCATGTAAATGTCAATAGCTGTACAATAATTTTCTATTTATACTTTTGTAGAGACTCACCTGCTCCCAAACTCTTTTGAGCAGAATCTTTTGGATTAGAATGTGTAGGGGAAAAATTCCTTATTTGAAATGTCTCCCATTCACAACACTTGGAATACCTTTACTCTTTTTTCTTTCTTTTTGTATTTAAATAGAAGGAGTGAAAACCCAAACCTGAACTTTGGAACTCACTAGAGTTGCTTTTGTTAGGTCTGTGCTTCTGCTTGGTAGAGTGAAAATACTGAATACAAGATCATGCTTAAAGGGTAGGATGATTTGTGAAGAAAAATCTGAAGTTTTCTTGGTGCACACTGATAGTTCAACATAGGAATGTACTATGATATGGCATGTCAAAAGCATCATTGATGGAGTGTATTCAGCTCAGTGGATTTACATATTAAACAAAAACGTGTGAGGGGCTGAGTTAATGTTAAGTTCCTCTATTTCTGTTTGAGACCTAGGTTTCTAAAGAGAATCAAGCTTATTAGTCAACCCACTTAAAAAAAACAAACCAAACCACCTCAACCAAACAAAAAACAATTCTATGCAGTACCTGAACTGTTTCTTTTCACACTTGATATATGCTGCGAAAGGCATTGTTCTTGTATTATATTGTAATTGCAACCTGTTTATATTTCTAGAAGAAACAAAGTCTATAGGAATGGAATATCTAAGCCTGGGAGATAAACTTGTTGAAGATGGCTATATTCATATAATTTCACTGGGTTCCAAAGCTCTGATGATACAAGTTTGGGCAGACTTGAACACTGGAGCATTCATATTTCGGTATGGTGTATTAGTCCAGCAGCAGTCCTGTGGATATATTGTATTGTTACCACTAGTAGCAACTTGCAGAGAATACTGATGGAGAGTAGAGAACTAATTTCTGTAGTTAGACATCTTGCACACTGATGGGGCAACATCAAGTAAGTGTATTGGATACAGATCTACAGGTTTATCAGCTTCAACTGTTAAGCTTGGGTCTTGCATGTTTCATGTAGTCGTTTATAAATAACTGCCCACAAGGTAGCAATTCAAGCTTTAATGAAATGACGCGATAAATGTGTGAAGATGGAAAAGGTTTTTGCAGCTGTGAGTCTTCACACCTCTGTGAAAATTGCTGTTACTTAATACTTACTGAGACAATCTTGGTTCTAATCTTCTGAGCACATTTTAGCCCTAATTTTGTTCTCATAAGTAATCCTTAAGTATCCTTGAAATACGTCTAAAACTGCAATTTTAGAACACTTTTTTTCAGTATTCAAAAGCACCTGTATTTTTTCAATAAATTGAATTTAACTTTTCTCTAAAATAGAGATCTTTAATGTATGCAGATTTATGCAGACAACTTAGTTATTTAAGTTAAAAGTGTTGTGATGATTTCTCTAGCTTATGTTGAGCACTCTAAAAATAGAATTGTGATAAAAAAAATTACCTGTCAAGGTTAAGGAATGCAGTCTCAAATTAACTGAGGCCAAAATGTGCAGATTTGGGGCTTAAAATGCAAATATGAAACCACATACCCTCATTTTTCCTTTTCTGTTGTTTTCATAGTATGTGCATGGATCCAAATGATGAGATGAAAGCTGGTCTGCTGGCACAGGCTGAATCTCCAGAGAATGTTTTCCTTGTGGGCAAGTGGCAGCATTTGGCATTAAAATATCTGCAGAAGCCAGAAGGCAAGAAAAATTTCCGTGGAAAGCTGTTGCTGTGGGTTTCTGGTCAGAGGTAAAGAACGCATTAGCTGTACCTAGATATTTATCTTCTTTAAAAGATATTTTCTGGTAGGAAAACATCTGCAATATTTTGGTGCAAGCTGCAGTTATGGTTGAGTAGTCTTCTCGGGGGATGGGGGAGGGCGGGTGTGTGTTACACTGCTAGGAATTCTTTAGAGATATCCAAAATATTCGTGGATTACTTTGAGAATGGTCAGTTTATGCTATGGACCAATGCACACATCAATGTTTTTCTTCCTCACAAATAAGTGAAAGGGGCAAGTACTACAAGATTTTGAGTAAGATCCAGAATAAGCTATGGCATGAAGTTAGCAGTAGGCATAATGTGTCTGGTTGAATCTAAATTAAGGATGTATAGGTCAGGTACTGGCAATATTGTTGGAAGTAGGAATTAAGAGGAGTAGGAGAAAAGGCAGTCACTTTTTTCCACTGAGAAAAATGAATAGGGAAGAAGTTAAAAAATATTTCAGACGAGAACAGACAGTGAAAAGTACTACTTCCACTGCAAAGTTAAGGTCCATGCTCCTGAATGAGGTACCTGATACTAGGTTATGTGGGCCTGTGCCTGCATGAATTATTCACTGGTTAGAGAAACAGGGATTTATTAAATATCACAGTCTTTATCCTTTCTTCCTAAAGTCCAAACTGTGAAGGCTATGTTAAGTCTGTGCATGTTGGTATTCAATAAAGTTCAAATATGGGGATATAGGAGGACGCTAAAAATACGGCAATGGTCTCCCCATGTGTAGTTGTTGAGGCCTCTCTATGTATAGATTTAGTTGCTAGGTTTGCTAATAGTTAGGCTCTTTTAGGAAGCTTTGAATGACCTTTACAGTCCAATCAGTCTGTTTATGTAAAGGCACGTAAAGTTAATTGGATGGTTTCTGAAAGCATCAGGCTTATTGCCTGTGGCTGTGCAGCACACCAGTTCTGACAATGTTCCCTGGTACAAGCAAATCCTCAGCATGGTGTTTTCCAGCATTTGTGAACCATGGTTTTCATGATGCACATTAGTGTGCTCAAAGGACTTTGACTTGTTAGGAATAGTAGAAATGCTTGAAAAATTGTGGTATTTTAGAAGTGTGTATAGTGTTACATACCATTTCCTCTTTGAGGTCAGAGAAAGGAAGGAATTTCAGAGCTAGGAAAACTTGACTTTCTGGCAACCCTAGCTGGGACTCTGTTCTGTGCAGTATTGGGATACATATATCATTATGTCACTGAGTTTTAGGGTGCCTGGAAGTTGAAGAGGGCTTCAGTAATATAGTGTTGATGACAGCAGGGCTTTCCATCTGCTGAATGTTAAAATTAATTTTAAACCTAAGCTCAATATCTTAGCGATTTTGATCAGTTCTTAATATTTAAACTTGTCTGTTTATATGTATTTTTAGGCAATGTGAGATTAATTTAGATTTTGCACTACCAAGGAAAACAAGCTTATCATCTGACAGTAACAAAACATTTTGCATGATTGGCCATTGTACATCATCCCAAGAAGACTTGCTTCGATTGTCGGGTAGATGGGATCTTGGAAATCTGCTTCTGTTTAATGGTAATTTGTACACTTTGTTTCTTGAATAAGTGTTCATTTCCTCTTTGCCCTCCAAAATCAAAGGCTTATTTTACTATCTTTTTTTAATGTGACAAGTTTTTACAATAAAAGCAACAATACACCCTTTAGCAGCATAATATATCAGGGAGAATGTAGGCAAATGTTTCAGTATTGGTTACTTCCTAATGTGTCCTACTGCCATATTCTCTTGCTTTCTGTTTAGTGCCATAATTGGCAAATTTTTTAGAGTTTTTTTAAATAATACCTTGTGGTAGAGATACAGAGATAGTGATATTTGCTCTATTTTTTTTTTTTTCTTAAAGCACTCAGTCTCTTACCTGGAAAATTGATTTCACTTACCTGCTGCTAACCTACTAGCTTCAAATCACGTAAAGCATATTAAAAAGTTAGCAAAATCTGAATCACTGAATGCTCTGAGTTAAGCATGCTTATTTTTGGAACCTGTAGTGTTACTTTGGAGATTTCTTAGGTGTATAATTCTCCTCCTTCCTTGGGAAGTCTTATCTAGTACTTCTGGGTGTTTGCTTAGTGCTGAAGGCTGGAACCCTGCTGCTTTGTCACCTGGCATTTCAGGTGCTGTGGCCCAGTCAGGACTATTCCACAAGTGAGATCAGTTTGCCCGGGCTGTGTGGTGCATGCGGGTCCCGTGTGTGTAGATGTGCATTTGTGTGTGCCGTTGGCAAGATACTTCTCCTAAATGTAACCTGTAGAATCTATGCAGTCTGGCTGCCATGTGCCTACTGCCTGCATAACTGATGTGTCCAGAGAGCCCTGGATTTGCTGCTATACAGTTGTCATGCACCCACACATCAGACCTGGGCCCTTCTGGATACTTCTTTTGAGTTTGTGTTCTCAGGTCACAGATGACCCAAGATGTGCTGCCCAGAAAGGGGAGGAAGGTTAATTTGGTCTTTTACTTCCTATGGGTTTTTTTTCCCTTCTGTCAGTTGTAGGGAGCTGTTGCTGTTGCATCCTGCTCAGTCACTATCCAAGTCTCCAAGACAATGCAGCATGTTGTTGCTATCTGTAATCTTGCTATGCTTTGAAAGCTTTGAGGAGGCTTGGATAGATGACTTTTTAATTTTAAAAAGTGAAATTATTCAGAGATGTTGATCTTCAGTTCGTGCGTTTTCCTGACTTGGTTTCAGTTGCCTTTGCCACTGAATTGATCTGGCCTGTGATGTGTCAGAAGTCACTGATCTAATGTAGCTAATAGCAAGCATTAGGCTGCACTGATTGTTTTATCAGAGCCTACAAAATCCGGTTGATGATATTCCTTGTAAAGTCTCTGATCCTACTAGCCAATGTATGAATTTTGCTTTATTGTATAGTAAAGAGTTAACAGATTATTTTCTGGATTTTAGGTGCAAATATTGGACCAGAGGAAGCCTTTTACTTATACACGTGTGGCCCAGACTTCACATCTGTGATGCCTTGTAAATATGGCAAAACACTGACTGACTGCTCTAAGTACATAAGTAAGGAGATTCTACAATGTGAACAAATTAAGGAGCTCTTCATGACCGGAAAGGAAGTGGATGCTGGGCCTTTAATTGTAAGTTTCTACTTTAAAATGGTCCTTAATCTTTTAGAACTGATTAAGAAAGTGGGAGCTTGTTTCCTGCCGTCTCCCAAAGTGCTTCATTTGATCAAAGCAGAGAGGATCAAATCCTCTTCTCATTAAAATCACTGCAGGGCTCTTCCTACTTATTTTAATGGGAGCTGAACTCCACACAGGGTGACCATTTCATCTTGCTTCAGGTTGGGTTCTGAAAATTTCTAGATGTTCCAGCATCCATAAGTAATACTGCACATTAAATCATAATAGATATACAGGTACCTCCAAAAGCTCTAGGATGGATACATAGCTATTCCCTCCATTAGTGTAAAGGTAGCCAAGGACTGCTAAATTAACCTTTTAAGATTAAAACTGAGAGGAGAGGAGAAATGAGGATTTATCTGCCTTTTAAGGAAGCAAAAGAATTTATCCCAATTCCTTAAAGGTTTTGAAGGGAGTAAGTTTGTATCAAGTTTGGCTGAAAAGTGATTTTCCAGCTGGCAGATACTGCTTTTCTCATCTTTCCTGACTGGAATAGCCCTGCCAGATGCAGGTGTAAATATACTTATTGCTAGAAGAAGAATAAAATAAAACTTGCTTATCAGTGAAGGCTGCTATATTCTGGGACTTCATACACTAGTAATTCCTGCTGTATGAATTGTTCCCACTAGAGGGATTTTTCTGATTTCATTTTGTAGTTGTAGGCGAAGGTTCGTTCTGTCTGGATGTAATCCTTGTAAACAATGGTACTAAATTTTGAATGTGTTAAGAAGGAAAGAATGGGATAAGAGCTTAACAAATCAGTCATGCAACTTATAAGCTTATTTTGCCTTACAGAACACCAAATAGGCAGAGAGAAGAACCATGTGCTCAAGTGATAAATTAATCTTTGCACTTCTGCATTGAGTGCAAGCTCCTTAAATGAAATTATTTCTCTATTTTAAATAACTATCCAAATAAGGTCATTTTACATTTCTGTGAAAATAAGTTACTTTCCGTCGGAGCTGTGGTTTTGGTTTAAGTCTCTTCATTGATGAAACTTGTGTTGAGTTGTGTTGAGTTTCTCTTACAGCAAAGCTGATTAAAGAATAGAATTAAAACAGAATGCTGGAGAAGTTTTGAGAAAACCTTCGTGTTTTGGACTTGCCACTTTAGAAAAGGAAACCCTTTACTTAATACCTCTATATGCTCATTTTATTTTAAATTTGTCAGTAACTTTGGTTTTTACGCAAAACAGTTGTGTAATTCTTCAGGTGACGAGGGGATATCTTTGGTGACATTTCTTAGCGTTTTCTTAATTTTCTGTGCTTTAGCTATTGCATGAGTTTGCTAAGATTTGGGAATCCTGTTGCATTTTAGTGTACATGCACCCACATGCAGCCTCAGTGCATGTTAATGGTAAAGTAGAAATGAACTGCCAAAGTTGTTACTACTTGCTGGTAGGTGACTTTTGTGTTTGGCTTTTTGCGTTCTTAGTATGTGGGGTTTTCTGTACTAAATTTCTAGAAAAAAATTAAGCTCCTTTTTTTTTCAGGAGAGTCTTGCTGTTGTTTATACCACAAGCTGCCCTGGTCAGTACACCATATATGAGCCTGTCATTAGACTGAAAGGTCAAGTGAAAACTGTCCCTTCTCAGAGACCTTTCAGTTTGAAAGAAGTTCAGAGCAACGTTTTGGACTCTCATCACCTAAAAGCACTTCAGCCGGTTAAATATAAAACTCTTCAGGGTATACTACATGAAATTGGAGGCACTGGTGCATTTGTTTTCCTCTTTGCTAGGGTAAGGGGGCTGGAGGGGGGAAAGTGTGTATGTGTTCTCCCATATAAAATTTTCCTTGGGTAGAAAATCACATTGTTCTAGCTGCCTTGCTCTAGTCTGTGATGCTTTTCTGTTAAAGAAAACTTGTGGAAAATACCTGTGGCATAAGACTGCATTATGCAGGTTGTCTTAAACTGGAAATGTAATTATAATTCTATTGCACTGTGGTTTTTATAGTATTTCCAGTATGTAAGGTGGGGTGTTACATCCTGATTTAGAAATGGGGCTCTTAAATATCAAAAGAGATTATTTTTAGAGGTGTTTTAGAACTGGTTATATTTTTTGTCTCTGATTTTGAGGCACCTAAATTCATTCTTTCTTTAACCACTTTAACCACAGGATATTCACAATGCAAGTATGAATAAATATGAAACTACATGGTGTGCAAAGCTTTATTTTTATCTAATGAACAGTGAGAGCGTTTTGGTGATAACTGTTCAGCCGTGTCCAAAGCCTTATCCTAAGAAAAATTGTAACTTGAAAAACAGTAAGGTCCTAACTTAGTTGCTGCTTAACTGTGACCTTAACATGGAGAGGCTAATATTTGTGCTAGCAGTCTCTGAAGTACTACAGTTAATTCAAAATACTGATGTAGGCCTAAGACTTGTCTGATTTGTATGCTTCTGGTATTGCTCTGAAAGATATGGCAAGAGTAGTAACAAATGCACATTAGGTTATAGTTATAAAGACACTGCCTGTTGTAATTTTACCACTGATAGTGAAATTTAAGGAGAAAATCCTAATCCATGTTATTGTATTATGTAAATTTATTTTAAGTATCTGCTATAGATCCTGCTGAAAACTGTTTGCATCAGTAAGGCAAGTAAACAATCAATCAGCTGTGAGACAATACAGGTACATAGGTGTATAAATGTGTAAGTGCAGCAGAATTAACAGGTACATGTCAAGGGAACCTATAGGAACTGAAATTCCATTAATGTGAGATTTCATTCTTGTATGTTTTTGGTAAAAATACTCTTTTTGGTAAAAAAACTCTCAAGTTGCTCTTGAGATTCAAGAATTGTAGAAAGCAAAGAGGGGAAAAAAGGTTCATGGTCTTCATCTATCAAATTGCTGGTCTCTTTGTGGATAAAATAAAACTTTAATGTTTGACATTTACAGGTAGACTTAGTCTAGAACTTCAGGAACCTTTTTTTATAGCTTTCCTTAAACACTTTGGAAAAATGCTTTTGTCAGGGCAAACAGTTTGTTCTTATTAGTGGCTCATGTATTTCATGACTTTGTGACTTTGTAGTATGGCAAGTACCTTCTACTTAAAATTTATTTAGAACAGATTTTTTTCTTAGAAAGAGATTCTTGTAATGGGATTTGTATTTCCTTAGCAGGTCATAATTTAGCACAGTAGAAATTATCACTTCAAGTATAATATCTGAATGTACACATATAGACAAAATGAAGGTTATGTACATAATCTCAAATGCTTTAAAAAAGATTTAGTCCAGAAGTAGTTATATAGGAGTGCAAACAAAGCTTTTTTCTAGATGTTTCTCACTTAAACTGTCTTACTAAATTTTCCTTTTCCTTAGGTAGTAGAGATTAGCAGCTGTGAAGACACTCAGGCTTTAGCACTGCAACTTATACTATCTTTAACAAAATACAATCAACAGAGAATACAGGAGATGGACAACTGTAATGGTTATTCTATGATTCGTCGGGTGTTGATCAAACCAAAATGCATTGTTGGATTTTGCATGCTGAAGGTAAAATCCCCGTTGAAACCTGATATTTTGTTCAATATTAGGGCAAATCTAGAAACTTCTCTGTGATTTTAATTGTACATTTAAAGCTGTTTTTACAAAGGCAGAACAGTGATTTGAAGCAAGTTTGGTATTGACCAAGTAGATATGTCTTCACTATCAAGAGTATGCTGTCTCTTTAAAGATTCTGGTTTTTTTATAAATTGGATAGAACAACTGTACTGCTTTGTACTGTGCTTTTGTACTCAAAAAAAAAAATTCCCACCTCTTTAAGACTCTCCTTGAAGGGTGCTGCAGTGATGAGATTCTCTATATAAATGAAAATGGGCAATTCCAGCTTGACCCAGATTCTACAGCAGTTATTCAAGATGTCCAATTGCTAGAAAAGCTGCTACTTGACTGGAAGATATGGTCTAAAGCAAAGGTAAATACTGTAATTTTGGAAATACTTCAGGTCTAAAAGTCCATATTAAAAAAAAAAAAAGTATTATCAGGTGTGAAACTAATTTCTTCAGTTACATTTTAGTAACTGGAGGAGTAGTAGTTAGTTAGTTAATTACTATAATTTTCTAAAAATTAATGTTCCTTGTTTTTCTTTGAATAGCTGTTTGTAATATCAATCTCCCATTATCAATGATGGAAGTAGCCTTAGTGTATTAAATTCTGTAAATGTAATGTATGCATATGACTTAATTGAATTGATAATTTTTTTTGTGGAGAAACTAAGGAAGATCTGTTTTCTTTTGGAATTAAACTGTGGAAAATAACCATTCAGGGTTAACATAGCTAAGAATGTCCAAAACTAATTTTAGACAAGTAATTTTTTTGTAGCTTAAACATTAAAACACTTAATTAATTTTGTATGAGCATGACTTTTCTGATTAGTTTCTAACCTGTTCTGACCTGACCACTTGCACTCATTTAGTCACCATCTTAGGTATAAAACTAACTTGACTTTGTTGTGTTTGTTGCTTTTGTTGGTTTTTTTCTCCTCAGTATGTAGACTCTCAAATATATTTTTGAAGCTACATTTGTTTTTTTTGTTTTTCAGCAAGGTGTTTGGGAAACCCTGTTAGCAGCTCTAGAAATCCTTATCAGAGCTAACCATCACCAACAGATGTTTAACATCAAACAGCTATTGAAAGCTCAAGTGGTACATCACCTCCTGTTAACTTGTCAGGTTCTGCAGGTACTTCCACTCTGAAATCCTACTTTGTGCTTGGCAAATACTCATTTTTATTTGGGGAGGACAGGGTGGAAGGGACTAAATTCTGTAGCAAAAGTTGAGTAGACTGTCCTCTGTGCTTCCAGACTACTTCCATCTTCATCAGGTGTTGTTGCTGTAAACTGGTACAGTTCCCTACTGGATGCTCTATTTACTGCTGGACAGAAGGGGCAAGGGCTTGTAACCATCTGGTGTGATTTGGAAGCCTAGGCACTAGGTTACTTGCACAGCCATACCACCAGCAGGAGCTGAAATGAACTGTCCCTTTTATATAGAAAGGCCGAAGATGTCTCATGCTGGTTCTTGTCTTTGTTACTGAAAATCAGATACTGTGCAGGTAGTGAAGCTGTCTGTGCTGGATCTCATCAGGGCTAATGGGGCAGCCTGCCTGTAGTGCTCAGTCTGAGCACTCATCTCAAAATTTTGGTGCAGTAGTAGCTTCCTCCCTGGCATGCAAATAGCTGTGCCAGAAAGGACTGTAGGGAAATGCTTCAGTCCTTTTATAGACACTTAAGAACATGATTTTGAAATGGTTTCTTACTTATAGTACAGGTATCCATTTGTGAAAATATATATTGTAATACCTTTTTTCTGTACTCTTATTTTCTATCTTATTTTCCTTTTTATTCTGAGTTTTTCACTTCAGCACATGAAATGTATTTATTGGGTTTTTTCCTCTTTTAATGATTTTTTTACAAAAACATTTTCATCATTTTAATATCTGTGAATTTTTAGTTTCTTTATTTTTATGTGGTGTTCCCTACTTTAGGAACTTGTTAGTGGTATTGTTAACTTTTAGAATTGTATTATTATTATTAGCTATTTAGAATTGTATATTAATGCAAATGCCTAGATACAGAATATTTCATAGTATTTCTCCCGTCTTTTTTGCATATTGGGGAAAAAGTTAGTTTCTTGATTAAAAAAAACTACTGAAATTTGTCAGCAATGATTTGGCAGTTTTGTGGGGGCTGATGGAACAAAAGTGCAACTATATAAGCCATTCTCTTTGGAAAAAACTTACTTAAATTAACTTCATTTAATCTTTTCCTACAGCAGTCTCAGTTAAGGTGCTTGGGTATCAAAAAAGAAGGTAAAATTAGAGAAGTTGGAAAGAAACAAGACAATCACCATGCTCACCTTTCAGTGAGGTTTCCCACAAGTTTCTTGAAGTTTTGTTCTAAAATCCATATTCTTTTAATAGATTTTTTCAGCTAGCTGTTGTCAAACTATCTAGAATGCTTGATTAAGCTGAAATTATAAACATAATTATCAATGAATTTCAAATGTGTATGTTTATAAAAATGGCTGCTGAAGTGGATAATATAGAAGACTCAGTCTTCAGAAAGTTATTAATATGTTTGAATTATTGATCGTGGCAACTGTTAATTTCTCTACAAATATGTAATCCAATGACAATAAGCTGTACTTTCAATGGTGATTCATGTCCTAAAGTTCCAGCATTTCTTGACAGAGCAGTATAGTATGCAGATGTTCATTTTTCTAAAAATCAACTTGCATAACGTGCAATATTTGGTGCATGATGGACTTAGATAACATTCAGGAAGTACAGTAGCTTCTCACAAGATTAAAGAATACAGCTTTATTAGCTGAGCTTCTTTTCTGTTCTACTACAGCATGACAATTTAAAAAAAAAGACAGTTCGTCAAATTAAAATTGCAAGTACCTTACAGTTGTACTATTTCTTTCTAGGAGCATAAAGAGGGACACCTTGCATCCCTGCCTCGGGAGGTTTGCAGGTCATTTGTGAAAATAATTGAAGAAGTACTTGGTTCTCCTCCAGACCTGGAATTGCTGACACTGGTCTTCAAATTCCTCTTAGCAGTTCACCCTCCCACTAATACATACGTTTGTCACAACCCTACCAACTTCTACTTTTCCCTGCACATAGGTAAACATGCCACATTTAGTTAGAAATAAACAGTAAGATTAAAAGCTGGTCATAAACTAATATCCAAAAAAAAGAAATCTCTTTGCTGTATTTTAATGACTATATATTAAAAATTATTGAACTATTGGGACTTAATACTGTAAACTACTTTTAGTTTTTTGAGACAGGTTACAGTTAGACTTTTTTGGCTTGGTTTACTTGGAGAGCTTTCTTCTGTCTACTGTCATAGATAATTTCTCTGGTGATTATGCCTTTAACTTTCTTAAAGTTTGATGCTGCTAAATGGAATACTTAGTCTTAGCTGCCGGTGTGGACACATTTGTCTGTGGGCAAATTTAGAAAAAACATCTAACTTACCTGTAAATTAAGCTTCTTCAGAAATGTATATTTGGTCCTTTCTCCACTTCTACTTTCTTGTTTCCTGTTACTGAGTTCCTAGAAAAATAAATGGCATGAGGAGCAATTTTAGCAATTGATTATTTGCACTGCAAGACATCGTTGTCAGGCACCATCAGTTCATTGCATGCAAGCTACTGGCAGTGCTTGTAGGCTTTGAGGGGTGCAGACCTAGAACAGCTGCTTTAATATATCTGTCCTTGATGATCACGTTGGCAAAATGACTGATAGGAGCTTTAAAAAAATATTTCTTGTTCTTCTTAAAAAAGCGAAACAATGTTTAGTTCATGCTTTAATATTAGCATTGTACAACCTAAACTATAACTTATGTAAACATGGAAACATCATCCAAGTTTGAAATATTTTCTCCTTTTGCAAATACCTGCATACCTCCAGCTTTAGTGATCAGTTTCAAAGGCAGTACAGTTGTGTTTATCTGTATCTGTCCTCTAATACTAACTGCTGTAAAATTCTGAGTAAGGGGAGAATGCATGTTTTGGTACTTGAAGCCTTTTTAGGCTGTTTGAGAACAGTCACCTCTTTGACATAACAAAAAGTTGGTTGTCACTACTTGTATGTCTGCAAGGACCGTCTTTAAATGTAATTGCTTTAGTACATTGTAATATTTTAATTGTTCTGAAGTAAATTTTGAAGTATATCACTAAACCAAAAAGTGCTTTTTCTCAGTTGTTTGGACTTAAGCACTTCTCATTAGCCTCCAGTGATCAGTTTGAAATGTAACCTGACTACTATGAGTCTAATTTATCAGCAATGCAAACATAAAAAGGTTTTATGGTACCTTCCCCCTTATCTTTTCTTTCTAGATGGCAAAATTTTCCAGGAGAAAGTTGAATCACTTAGGTACCTGAGAAATTCCAGCAGTGGTGGGAAGTCAGTAGACAATTCTGCATTTGTGATTACATCTCCAACTGGATTTACAGCTTTACCACTGGAAGGTAAACCAATACTGGAAAAACAAGGATGTTGAGTCATAGTATTTTGGCAAATGACTAGAGCGCCTTAAAGTGTTAGTTTCCCACAGATATTTCTTGCAAAGCTCCCCCTGTCCCTTGGAGCTTGATGCCTGAACAGCAAACAAGGGTGGAACAGAATATGCTGCCTAAACTGCTCTTCATTCTTAAGTTGAAACAAATTGCCACGTTGATGGCTCAGGCAGTGAAGTGGGGCAGATAAACAGAATCATTTCATTTGTTAAACAGACCTGCTAGAGATGTATGAGAGTGCCTTGACCAGGCAGCAGTTGAAGTAGTGAGCCATATGCAGCTATCTTACCTGGGCAGAAAGCATTAAGCTGATACTTTTCTTTATTTATGCAAAATCCCTAACATCCATCCATGTATTTCAGATCGTGTGTGAATGGCTATATTCTGTGTATCACAAGTAATACTTTTTACAACTGATATCTTGTTGCTACTTCCTTTAGGAAAAGGAAATTGAGTCTCCGAGCCCTACTTCAGTTGAAACAATGTTTTTTCAAGTTTTTTTTAGTCTTTTTGGTAGAGCGGTGGAATGAAGATTGTATCACTGTACTAAATTGTGTATGGAATCAATCATTTTCCCATATGGAAAATGTATGAAATCTCATTCTTCTAAATGAGTACTTTTTTAAAATCAGTATTACCAAATTGTTGTTGAATAGAGATGATTCATATGTACCAGAGGAATACTCAACTTTTTTTTTTTGTGAAAATAGACGTTTGAGTGTTTGTGGTTCTTAATTTCAACTTCCAAATTTATATAAATAAATGTGTAATTTATATGATCTTATATTTAATCAGGAACTGTAATAGTGATAGGACAAGGAATAACAGGTACAAATTAAGAGGGGAAGGTTAGGTTAGATAGCAGGAAGAAATTTTTCACTGTGAGGGTGGCAAGACACTGGAAAAGGTTGCCTAGGGTGGCTGTGGGTGCCCCAACCCTGAGAGTGTTCAAGGCCAGGCTGGATGAAGCTCTGAGTAACCTGGTCTAGTGACAGGTGTCCCTGCCCATGGCAGGAAGTGCTGGGACTAGAAGATTTTTAAGGTCCATTCCAACCCCTTAACACTGTATGAATCTACAAAATATCTGAACTTGTATATGCATTAAGTAACCTGCTACCTGCCTGTGGGTTTGCAGTTTGTTGTACTACCTGCTAATGTGTGTGAAAGCTTGACTGTAAGACTTGCAGCTGCGTAGATCTCCCCTGTTGTGTGAAGGCCAGCTTGGTCTGGCTTTGCTGGCATGTGTATGCATATTCATGTACGTGTTTCAAATATATCTTGCCCATAAAAAAATACATTCCTGATGCATCGTCATTGCATTAGTAGTAACCGGTGCATAGTTTTGAAAATACTTGTGAAAGAAAAAACTCTGCTTTTCCTAGACTAAAAGGAAGCTGCTACTACCAGTCTTGAACACGGACGGCTTTCCCTCTTAAAACTTTGTTTTGTTAAAGACTTGCAACATGCTCTGAAGGTTTGACTGTTTCAGGTCAAAACGTGTAGTTAAAAGCAAGCACTGTTAAATAAAACATGCAGTTATTTGTTCTAAATCTGAAGTATGTGTAAAACCCTAGTGCAGAAGGGTTGCTGAGTAGTAATTTGATGTCCACTGAAATACTGCAGATTGGACCTCTTACACAAAGCTCCAGATAGAACAATCTGCTTTATTTGACCCTCTTTTGAGCAAGGAGTCTGGTGTAGACACCTCCAGATGTGCCTGCCACCCTCAGTGATTCTTTAAAAGTTCCTGCTGAGGGTTAGGTGAAAGGATCGTAACTTAAATTTAGAAACTCCAGTATAGTAGCAAAAATTACTTTGCATTTTGTTTCTTTCACATTTGTGACTTGCTAAATATATGGCTGCATAATAGTTTACTATCTCTACTTTGATTAACCAGATCTGAGCTATGTTAGGCATTGAATCGGTTTTGCACATAAAATTAACTTGGGTCACCACAGTTCTAAATGGATGAAGAGCGTAACATTGAGAGAAAAACTGTGTTTTAGTGTGAAAGGCATGCTGAAGATATCCTTATTTCTCTAGGGAGCATTTCCAAGGCTGGTGTACAGCAGAAGATAAGCTCTCAGGTACCTAGAAGGCTTTCTAAAAGTTTACCAGCATCACCTACTTCCTCACCCCAAGTTCATCGAAAAAGACTAACTGAAAGAATGGGAAGCAGTGTTGATGACCTGCAGATCCTTGGTGAGCGTGACTACGTTGATTTTCAGGGTAGAATTGGTTTTGTAGAAAGTTCTGAAACTGTAAGGAGAGTACAGGAAGAACTCCTCCTTAGCAGCTGTGAGTCTGCAAAAACAGTTTGTGACTCAGAGCTAACATCTGCCGAAACTTTTGAGGACATTGCGAAAGAAGTGGAGTTATCTGAAAATGCATTAGAGAGTAAAGAAGCTGATGCAGACCTGAAATGTAATGAAGCTGGTGGCGGTGGTGCAGCTGAGGCGTTGCTACGTCGTCCAGACAGTCTGAAAGGACTGCCTTCGTTTCAGAAGGGTCAGAGTAATTTTGCAGGGTTGGGCTTGGCGTTCTCTGTTCTTGGAGCATCATCAGCCATTGCTCGCTGGCCAAGCTTTGCTGACAAGAATGTACTTCCTGAAGATTGGGACAGTCTTGCTTTTTCTTCAGCTAATGAGAATACCCCAACACCATCTGAAAGCCCTGATGACAGGTAAGCACATAAAATAATAAATTAATCTGAGCTGTAATTTCACAGTTCTTGCTCTTAATTACTATTCTATAAAAATTCAAAGCTTGAAAACTAAAGGAATGTTTTCAATGGCTGTCATACACAAATTTATTAAGCTTTTAGTGTATAGAATGTTCTGTTGTTTCAATTTTTGCTTTATTTACATAACAAACTTCAAAGATCAGGATTATTACTATGTATAGTAAAAGTGGGAACTGCTCACAAAAAAAGTAGTTCTGGTCAGGTTATCCTTTTTGCTATCTGCCATCTAAAAATAAGTGTTCGTGAAGATTGGTAGTTAGGAGTATTGGAGAAATGATGTGTTCCAAATTTTTAACCCAAACCTCAGGGGTTTAACCCAAACCTCCTGCCCCTCAGGAACTGCAATTTTGCATTTTTTAATCTTTCCTGCTGTAGACTATTAATAAACAGTGGTAAAACATATTCCTCTGTTTTCAGATGTGCAGAAGACTATCTTGTGCTTATCTGTTGTGGATTATATGATCTCTTGCGTGGAGTTCTCCTAATCCTACCAGATATCATGCTAGAAGATGTGATGGACAAACTTATCCAACCTGATTATCTTATAGTTCTGGTGAACCACCCATCTCCTCTCATACAACAAGGAGTCATTAAAGTAGGCCTATATCAAATGCTTTCTCCTAAAAAGATGTGAACCAGCATGGTTAACATGTTGGAAATGTGATGGGTTTTTACTGTTTTTGTTAAGCTTTCTTCAGTTTTCTACATTTATTTCTGAGTTTCAAGATAAGCTTCCACCCCATGTATTTAAAAAAAAAAAAGAAAAACAAACAAACCACAAAGCAACCTAAACACGGACTCTTTGAATAGATAAATAGTCTATAAGGTAAGCCGAAGGACTTAAGAGCTTATGATGGCATTACCAGTGTAAATGGAAGCAACAATGCAGAAAGTCAGTGACACAAAACATGTTGCAGTGTGTAAAAAAAGTGCTTGCAGCTTAATTCGACTTGTAACAGAGTTGACTTTGAGTTATTCTGAGGAGTCATCCACACATTTGTGGACTAAAGATGGACTTGAGGCTTCCAAATGTTTTCAGAGATTTTTGTTGTATTAAGGACGGTATTTGTGTGCTAATGCTACGTAGATGAAAAACTTTGAGTAGATTTCTATTTTAATTTGAAAAAGAGGAAGACTGTATGGCTTTATTGAGAACAAATCTCATGGATGCATTTGCATGCACACTGAAGTGTAACATTGAACAAATATAAAAAGTTTGAGTATTTATGTTTCTGTTTGCTAACATTTATGTATGCATTTGTTGTGATTTCATCTGCCCCAAACTTGATGAAAAACATAAGAGTCTCCAGATAAAAATTATATTATCAGATGTTGATTGTAACAAGGACAATGTAGATTGCAGCTGCAATAGTATAATTGATGTTTGCAATCTTGAATTTTAAAAAAATTTATTTCAATCACAGACAAAAATTTAACTTTCAGGGCAGTTATATTAAATGTTTAACTCTTACACCATAATTATGCATTTATTTTTAGTTGTTGGATGCATATTTCAACAGAGCAAGGAGGGAACAGAAGGAGAAATTCTTAAAGAATCGTGGCTTCTCTTTGCTAGCCAACCAGCTGTATCTTCATCAGGGGACTCAGGAGGTTGTAGAATGCTTTTTGGAAATGCTTTTTGGCCGCTCTGTTGGCTTGGATGAAGAGTAAGTAATGCTGTGCTTTTGTGTCCTGTAACAATATGTGAGTTACAAGCAGTGCACTTTGCTGGTCAACAACCATAAAAAAGTTCCATCAAAACTATTTTGATATGATTTGCTTGCTTAACACTGAAATATATTGCAATCCTTAGGGCTATTGTGTGGCCTTTAAACTGTTTCTAAGCAACTTCATCTGATGGAAGCTGTCAGCTGGGATCTTGTAAACACTCAGACTTTGAGTGCCTCAGAGGCCTCTGCACTCAAATGTTGTGTAATCAGTTTAACTCTCTCTGTTGTCTCTGATCCTACACGAAGTTGATTTGTCTCCCTAAAAGTTTTAAGTAGACTCACTAGACTTCTGCTCTTGGATTTTGGTAGGTTATTAAAGAAAAATCTTGATGCCACGGCTGCTTCCTTGTCTTGGCTCCAAATTTAAATGGTTGTCCCTTTTAGGGAAAATCCCAGAGATACACCATGTTCATGAACCAAAGAGCCACCTCATATTGACAGAAAAGGAGATTACCTTTAAGCAGACAGCTATATAAGTAAATGATATTTTTTAGAATTAGTCTGACTACTTAATGCTTGTATAGAAATCACATGTGTAAATATAATCATTGCAAAGATCTTGCAGAAAGTTCCTTCTCAACTGATGCCTCTGCAGGATTTGTAGCCAAATTACTTCTGCCTCTTGACCTGATCTTCACCACTCAAAAACTATTCTTGTTTAACTGCAATATTTAGTCATGGCTGCTTAATTTGCCCCGAAGCAGAGAACTGTTACTTCTTCAGGATTTATTATGGGGCTGGAAAAGTAATTCTAATGTCTGAAATTTTTAGGATTATGTATTATAGTCATATGAAGGGCTGATAACCTTATAACGGTAATGCAGTTTTAGTGCACAAGTAAAACAAGGTCTGAAGCACTGCTTTAGATTCTGCAATCACAATAAGCCAGGTGCCAAACTTAATTAAACTTCAGCAATAATGGATATAGGATATCAAACCTGCTGCCAGTCAGTATATTGTTATACTGATGACAAGCTGTATCTGTTTTCTTGATAGTGTCTGTGTTAGTTATAATAGTGACTATTGGAAAAGTGATGCATCATTTTTCTACACTGATTAAAAACCCTCCTATTTTCATGAAATCTATGTTGTAGAAATTTGGTAGTTAGCTGAAGCATCAGATTAAATTTTTAGGCACTTCATTTCTTTGTGGCTCTATGAAAAGTTTATTTTTCTCTTACTGGATTTTTTAGTAGATGGGTATTGTTACTACAATGAAATGTAGGAAATTACCATGGACATCTTTATTATACACAGTCTTTGCCAAAATACCAGCATATGATATATAACTGGTATTCCAGTTGCATGTACTATTTTTGTTATCAGGTTGTTCTTTAGGGTGCCAGTCACTCGTATTTCTGTTAACAGATTTGATCTGGAAGATGTCAAGAATGTTGGACTCTTTCGAAAATGGTGTGTCATTCCTGTTCTGGGTCTAATAGAGAATTCTCTCTATGATAATGTTCTGCTGCATAACTGCTTCTGTCTCCTCCTGCAAATCATAAATTCCTGCTCAAAAGCTGCAGACCTACTGCTTGATAATGGTTTGCTCTATGTGTTATGTAATACACTGGCTGCTCTCAACGGACTGGAAACAAAGTGAGTATTGTTCCTGTTGCTACCAAATATTCTAGTCACAGCCTTAAAGCTAGCAAGAAATTACTGTATTGGATTTTTTTTACTTTCTAAAATTATCAGAGAGCATGTACAAAATAATACTGGGTTTGAGGTTTTCAGCTTTATACCTGTAAGTTAATGTTTAGATAGTCAGTTCAAATAATGGAATATAAAATGTTCATTCCATACCTTAAACATTCAAGTGAGATGACATTTTAAAATGTGAGTTTGTCACACTGTCTGCACTTTCAATGCTTTTCTTAATAAAACTGAGCAGTAAGATAAAGGCGCAGGAAATGGTAGCATTCTACTGTATCTGTGGCCAATATCAGAACTGAAGAAAAGTCTCTCCTGTACTGCCTGCGATTTAATATTTGAGATTTTGAGTAACTTCAGTGGCTTTATTAGCTATAAAGATTCTGTACTTTAAAAAAGGTTATACAGGGAACAAAGGAGAGACAGGGTTTTGTTATTTTATTTCGTTAGTTGGTATCCTGAAGAAATTGAAAGGTTTCCTTTTTACCTCAATATAGGTTTTGTTCAGCATGGTTACAAAATGAGGTTATCCTGATATTTTTTTGAGAAATATAGGATTTCAGACTTGTTCTTTAACTTAAAAATCTGATAATAATACATCATTGCTTTTCCAATAAAACTGTGCTGCACTCAACATTAGAATGCCTCAAAAATTTGCAGGCATCCAATCTGCCAAAGTTAACGCTAAAGAAATGTCTTGGATTATAATTTTCTGGTCTTCAACAGTAACATTTTTATATGAACAACATAGTATTAGGTACAGTTGGCAGAAATAGCAAGGGGAATAATAATGGGTCTTGTTAAGAGTTACAATCTGCTAGAATTGTCATGTTTCTGGTAACTACAACTTTGTTTGCAGCATTCCCTTGAATGACTACAAGTTACTTGCATGCGATATACAACAGCTGCTGGTAGCAGTTGCAATTCATGCCTGCAGCTCCTCAGGTTCTCAATATTTTCGTGTTATTGAAGACCTCATTGTGCTGCTGGGTCATCTTCAAAATAGTAAAAATGCAAGGATGCAAAGTAAGTTGTCTGCTAATTTTTGGGGTCATGGGACTGGAAAAGTAAATCCCTTCCCCACTGTTTTTTGTTTAATATTCCTGCTGAGGGAGAAGGGGGAGTTTTCTGATGATGCATCTTTCTCTTCTAAGTGGTTCTGAAATTAGTAGTTTTCCTTAGGAGCCTGCCTTATGGTCAAGAATTGTGTACTGCTGATCTGAAAAAAACAGTGACTGTAAAAGTTCAAGGATATTTAAATGAAAACATTCTGTACAGTTTCATGTCGCTTGTTTTGGAGTAATCAAATTCAATGGCTTTTCTATGAGAACTCATTTCTGTAGTGTCTGTATCTGTGGAATTGTAAGGTGACTTTGTGTGACTCCTGTGGAATCCAGAGTTTTGTAGCTCTTGACACATTTTGTATTTTGACTTGTTACAAACATCTGGTGACAATTCCTGAAGACATGTAAAGCATGTCAATGTATACTTTGTATGCCTCTTTCTCTAGATATGGCAGTTGTTCTGCAGTTAAGGGTTCTTCAAGCAGCCATTGAATTAATAAAAACCACAGCAAGCCAAGATGCTCAGGAGCAGGCCAGTGCAGCCCCATCACCCTCGGCACCACATCGTGCAATGTTTCAAAAGCGCAAAGGCATTGCAGGTGAGTAGCAGGAGTGTGGTATTCTTGTACTTTCTCCTGTATGTATTACTTGATGATTGCATGATAATACCTTCTTTTGGGATTCTCTTAAATTCACAAGTTGCTCAGTAAAGATGTTTTGAAAGTAATTAATAATGCTTTTAATAGCCAGTGTCACAGTAAGGTAATGCCAAAATCAAGTTAGTGCTTGTAACTAACAGCTATGATGTGAGGATTACTTTGTTGCATAACTTTTCATTAGAGACCATCCTTAAATAATACCCACCACTCCAAACTTTTACTTGAAAGTGCTACTGTGGTTGTGTTTTTAAAACCTGTGTTCAGTTCTAGCTTTAGCAGTAATGGTTGCCCTGCATTTGATAGCTAGTCAGTCCTTCTGTAAAGGTTTTGGAGTTGTTTGGATGTAAGTTGATGTTGTATGTCTTTTATAAATAAAGCTGCATTAAAGACTTCACGGATATTCCCTGTTTATGATGGGAATATTTCTCTTGAGATGGTCAGCTTTTGAGACCCCTCTTCATGAACCTAGTGAAATACTATATATATGTTCAGTGTAGCAAAAATGTTTTTATATTAGTGAACTTGGTAAGGCACTAAAGATAAATAGAAATAGTTATTTCCAAAAGAAGGAAGTACAGTCAAGGCCTCCCCGTTCATTTCAAGAAAATTCTGAGGATTATTCTTATAAGTTAGATACTGTGCTTCTATTAGTGGCAGTAGGTTTGGCACAAAATGTGTTTGCTGATATGTCTGGCTCATCATTTGTGCTGATGAACCCACTCTGCAATATGCAACATTCTGTCGTATCACTAATTTTTAGTCCTTTATCATATTTATACACAAAAAAGAGGAATAAAAGTATTGGGTTTGAATGTTTAGCACAAAGATATGGGAGTCATACAATAAATCTGATCTTGAGACTAACTCATTTCATGGTATTACTCATTATTTGAAATTTATATGCTTATTCTCAAAAAGCTTTAAAAATTAAAAATAAGAAAGACAAACACCCAATGACAGTTATGTTCCCTTTGATATTAATGTATTTCAAATGTTTGTTTCCTTAAATTATGTGACCTCTTTGGATGAAAGCAGTTGCTAAGTGATTGAGTTTTTGTGCATTTTAGTAGAATTCTATTCATGCTTTTCTCCTTAAAGGTTCTAGGAAGTTTTCACTTGCTCAGTCTGATGCTCTGCTGGTGAAAATGCGCTCACTAGCAAGTGAGGAATTCAACATGATGATGCAACGGAGAATGAGCCAAGAAAATCCTATCCAAGCCACTGAGTCTGAGTTTGCACAAAGGTTACAGAGGCTGACTGTTTTGGCTGTTAACAGGCTCATTTATTTAGGTAGGATTTCTTTTTGGTTTGTTTCTGTTTTGATGAAAAATGAATTCTTGCTTTTGGAGTGTTTAAGTGTTAGAGAGGATAGTCATACTATTGCCACAAGTTAAATGGCTTTAGCCATAAAGCATTATTCTCTGTCATTTTTCTCTGTATTATGTAACTGGAAATCTGGGTAATGTTTTTATCTGAATGAACTGAACAAGTTGTTTTATTTCTACATTAGTCCATTCATGTGTTAACTGCCTGAATTATTACCTGAAGATGCCAAAGGGAGCATCTGCTCTCTTAAAATGCAATTTTTCTATGAAATGGCTACGTTGGTTAGCAAGACTTGATGACTTTGAGAGCTAGTTCAAATTCTGCAAAAGCAAGAGAGAGTGCAAGTATGGTAAATATATCAGTAAAGGTGGTATGTGATAGAATGCCAACTAAAGGTTTGTAGGATTGTCTTGCTTGAGATGTTTCTGATCAGTATGTGCCTCTTAAATTTTAAGCCTCTACCGAAGAGTGCCTTGATGTACTGGGTATAACAGAAAATACAAGTCAAAGCAGACTTTCAGCATCCCAGCTGGAAGTTCCCGAAGAGGAAAGCCAGCAAGAACTGACTAGCAGAATAAATCCTTTTCTTAAAGAAATGATCAAAATGTTGGTGGAAGGAACCAAAGTATCCATTGTAAGTAATGAGATGCTGTCCACATTAAAGCATATTTCATAAGGTTCCTTTATTAGGAACTTTCATGCATAGTGTATCCTGTCCATAAATGCTTTTCTTACTGCCTCTCTCCCTTCAACTGTGGCATTGAAAACCCTGTTCAGTTTCCCAGTTACTTTGCAGTTGTAAAATAATAAATGGATCTGTTCTAATTTTTACCTTTACATTTAGAAAAATTCTGCTTGAACAAGAACATGAAATTTAAATAGACTTTCTTGTACTAGGCAAATTTGCTTGGTCTCTTAAACTTCAACGTTTAGGTTTGCTGAAGCCTATAAAACCAGATCTTCTGTGCATCCACAAGTGGTAGAGATTTTCTGAGCAATTTGTTTATAGTATATTTTAGAGTTGGGAAGGAGAGCTTTCTCTTTTTTCAATTCTTGCTAAAGGCCTGAAATTCTAACATGCACGTGTCAGCTTGTCAGCCTTTCCAAGGCAATCAATTTTTGCTTGGATAATATGAAGTGTGTTATCACTCTTTCTTAGGTCATCTTGGTAAAAGTAGTTCTACCTAATTTTCTTTCTAGCTCAGAAAAATTGTTTGATAGATGTATTATTTTTCCATTGTGCTTTAGTACTTTTCAAAGATGGCAAGTTTCTTTTTGTGAACACACACACCTCCTTCCAATGCCTGGTTTCTGTAATCTTTTGAGATAATCCATTCAGAAACTGGCGTGTTGTTTTTAAATCCTCTGCATCACAATTTTCACTGTCTGGATTGTTTTAGTAGAATGCCTTTTAACCCATAATAGTAATCACTATTCCAAACTGAAACACTTATTTTGGTAGATAAAACTTTGTCTTGCATTTAGATCGTATTAACTGTGTTTATTTTGTAATGTGAAAAAGTTGGTAGAAGTAAGCCCTAACCCTGTAATATTAAAAAGTTGTCTCCATTACATAGGGCACCAGCAGAATGAGCACTCCAAAACAGCAGTGGAACAGGATCCTCTTGTCATGTAAGGACACATGCCGTACGCAACTTGGGAGGCTTCTTGTGCATAGCTTGTCTCCTGTAAGGCCACTGCAGGAGAGGAAGCAGGCTTTGGAGATGGTACACGAAGTAAACCATCAAGAGATTTTGCGTGACTGTCTTAGCCCAACTTTGCAAGTAAGCTCAAGAGTGTTTGAGAGAAGTTTCTAAAACCTATATGCAATTTTTTGTTCAGATTTTATGATTATTTAGAACTATATGTGGCTAGTT
Source organism: Cnemophilus loriae (assembly GCA_013397755.1). Classification (NCBI taxonomy): domain Eukaryota; kingdom Metazoa; phylum Chordata; class Aves; order Passeriformes; family Corvidae; genus Cnemophilus; species Cnemophilus loriae. Next base: position 908,951 of record VZTF01004190.1, on the reverse strand, counting down.
GTTCACTGCTGTTTTAGCAATGTTTAGTGACTGACAATTGTCATACAAAACACCTGCATGTACCTCTGCAATTGCTACAATATCCTGAGGACAGATAGAATTAAGTCTAGGTATGCTGATGCAATTCTACATCAAACATAACATCCCCTGTGCAGTGCAGACACAAAGGTGATACTAGTTTTAACATGAAGGATTTTACTGATGAAGCTAGGAACTAACATACTCTAAAAAAGCAAATTAAGGAAGGAATTATCCTTGCTTTGGAACTCTTAACTGCAGACTTCCTAAAGCTTGTAAGAATTGATTGCAACTAGATTTTAAGAAGCAGTCAATCCTCAACCAAAGCAGAACTCTCTCTTTTCTTACTTAGCCTTTGTTAGTTCTCAAAGTGGGATTATGTATTCCATGTTTTAAAGTTAAAAAGCTAAATAGGTTCTCCCTGCTTTTCTGAGTTTGTCAGAAGAAAGCTTTTTTTAATTTTACTCTGTTAGGGCAAGCTTGAGAGCAAGCATTTCTTAGAGTCATGGGGAGAAATCAGATAGGAATGCTGCAGTTTGAGATCTTCAGGAACTGCAAGAACAAAATAAGACATGCCACAGTTTGTGTCAATGTATACTAAGAAGAGAGAGTATTTATTGGATTAGTTTATAGCACTCACGTGTTTCTGATCACATATACATTATTCAAATAAATAACATTTTATCAGGAAGAAAACAGCTAATGTACTAGTGGCTTATGTGTGGGAGTGTCATGTTGAGTGCATTTATGGCTTATGTCTGCTTAACTTCATTATCTGTCAGATCTAATTTGATTAATCAAATGAGGTGTTGTGTTCTTGGCAGGCAAAATTAGAAGTCTCTGGCACATATTTCCTGAAGTATAAATAAGGCTGCAGGAGCTGAGTACTGGGAGAAGAACGTTTCCTTGCAAGCCATTTGAAAAGTCACAAGACGCTGGGGCAAATTTTATCATGTGGGGATAAAATTCAGCATATTTTTCTAGTTTTATAGAAGTTGATCTTTAACCATTAAAGCTGTCATTTTCTTAAAATTAGAGACTAATTAGTAGGAGAAATCTGCACGGTCTGACTAGAAAAGGGAATAAAAGTGGAGGGGAAAATACTGCTCAGTTTTGTGAAGATGAGCATGACCATACGGCTGTGTTCTCCTCTTTCCTTCCTTTCATCTTCTAGCATGGGCCTAAATTAGTGCTCTATTTGTATGAGTTAATGCACAATCACAGCGATGGAATGACCAAAGAACAACAAAGAGCAGCAGGAGACTTAATGAATACATTGAAAAGCTGTGGCTATAAATGCATTCCTCTGAGCCCACGACCAAAACCAGATTTAATAAAAGCTTTGAAAGAGGTTTGTGAATAAAAACTTTGCTTTAAAAACTGGGTGTATTTGAGACAGTTGTCTTACATGGGATCGGAGTTTAACTGCAGATTGTGGTGTTCTTTGGTGCATGGCTTTTGCTTTTGGGAATTCTCTTTGGGTTCTCAATATTTCTGTCACATACACTCAACTCTTCACAGCAAGCTCACAAGCTTCTTGATTAAACATATTATTTAATCCAGATGAAGATGGGACTTCATAATAAGCTACTAGTATCTCTTATTGTCAAGAAAAGAATTTTTGATTTCTTGTAAAGAGAGAAATTATATGTAAATATAATAAAATGGAAGTAACTGAAATGAAGCCTTGCTGGTTTTAAATGCTGTGAAGATATCAGTTGAACAGTTTTGTCAGTCTTACTTTTTTAAAGTGGCATATCCTTTAGCCTCTCCTTCCTTATTTTGTCCATCTGAGAAAAGAAAGTAATGTGTAAAATCTCCTTTCAGGATCAGAAGAAATATGAGACAGAAGAAGATGTAAACAAAGCTGCTTGGGAGAAGACAATGGCTAATAATAGGCAGAAGTAAGTACCTTAGAGAGGCTGCAAGAACTCTAAGAAATGTTCGCTGTTCAGCACTTTCTATTGCTAAGTTGCCTGTGATTATTATGGTGGAGTTTTTTCAAGTTAACAACATCACTAGCTTTCAGGCTTTTAAGTTTACTGTTACATTATAGGCTTATGCATTTTGGTAGGTTGCATAATAAATGGCATTGTGTGAACTTCAGAATACCGAGTTGGTTTTTTGCACATTTGGCATTTCACCCTTAATTTTATGTCTATTACATCTCTCCAATCACCTCTCCTTTTGCTGTGGTCTGTGCAATTAAATGTCCCTGCAACTAACCCTGATTTTCAACAAATGAAATATTATATTTAGTATACAATTTGAATACTTTTGTGAGCTATGTAGACTCCTGCTTCTTGGTGTAATTGTAAATTTCAGTACATTGTGGTAGATTGAGTTTTCCGTTAATTTACGTTTGAGGCTTGGCCATAAAAATCAGATTTGAGATGCACACACAATGTGCTTTAAAGTAAGCAAGTGCAGTGGCTGTAAAGGTCAGCTTAGTCAAGTCCACGCAGACAAGTGTTAAGACTTTACTATGTTGAATGACTTAGGAGATTTAATCAGTGGCAAATTAGGGTCCTTACTCCAGGTTTTTATAGTAATGAGTATACATGAATTAGTCAAGCATGTTAATATATAGCCACTGATCTTCTGACTGGCTTGTCTTGTCTTTGGCCAAAAGTAATAAGAAGCAGAAGGTATTCATGAATCTCATTATGTAGGCTAAGTTGCTCTGCATCTGCTGTAACAAGAACTCTACATATCTACTGCCAAACTGATTGTATTTTATGAGGCATTTTGGTGTCTTTCCCTTTTCAGTGTGTTTATTTGACATTTTAAAACACGACTCTTCTCCTCAGTCTCTTTCAACGTCTAGATACAAAATCTAAAGACATTTCTAAAATAGCTGGAGACATCACGCAAGCTGTGTCGCTGTCACAAGGAATGGAAAGGAAGAAAGTAATCCAGCACATCAGGGGGATGTATAAGGCAGAGCTAAGTGCCAGCAGACATTGGCAGGAACTTGTTCAGCAGCTTACCCATGATCGGTGAGTTTTCTCATCTTGGTGAAGAAGGAGGGAGAGAGACTTGATGCCTGACATGCACTCGTCATTCTACTCAGAGGCATGTGAAATGGAGATGATAATTACTTTTGCTAACCATCTGATAGTTAGACTCGTAAAAGACTTGAGTTTTTTTTACCCTATCTTTTAGGGTGAGTAGCCAAGTAGTATTTATATGCCATTTAGACAGCTCTTTTCATCATATACATTTTGCTGTGCCTATTGCGATGAAAAACGTCCTAAAGTTTTCATGTCTTGCACAACATAGATGGAGTAAAAAAAATATTTTTTGGGTAATGTTACTCACATCAGCATCTAGATACTCTGTTCACTAAATAGTGTAGAACAAAGGATGTTAATGCTGATAAGAAACCAAACTATGATATTTTCACCACTGCAGAGCTAGTATTATCTCATGTTTGCAGCAGTAGAGTTTTCAAAATTGTGTTGGATGCATTGTATTGCTGTTCTCATTAGAGTGAGTAGCTTCAAGAACAGTCTTACAGTAGTAGCTTGTGAAAAGTCATTCAGTGGAATAGCTCATGAAAATTAACTATAGAATTCAGTCTTTTAATACTTTTTCAGAAATAATTGCCCAGGGTACTACTGTGCAACTTCTGTCTTTCTACTAGTTAAAGAAGAACAGAATTAATAAGCACATATTCTGCCTCTGCTGCCAAACTCCTAACATATTTTTTTTTAATCAGAGCACTCTGGTATGACCCAGTCTATTACCCAACTTCTTGGCAACTGGATCCAACAGAGGGCCCAAACAGAGAGAGGCGCCGCTTGCAGAGATGCTACCTAACTATTCCAAACAAATACCTTCTCCCAGACAGGCAAAAACAGGAAGGTAATTAAAAATATCTTCTGTGCTGAATGTAGTGTAATGTCTGAATTGTAATGACTGTTAGTACCTTATTATTTGTGATTTCTTTATAGGTGTGATAAAAACTCCACTGTCTTACCTATTTGAAGACAAAACACATTCTTCTCACTCCTCTACTGTAAAGGACAAAGCTGCAAGTGAACATATAAGGTAAGTTTTGGTTAACACTTGCTTTGCTTTCCTATCTTTTCCCAATCAAATGAAACAGTTGTCACTTTTTTGTCTAAATAAACATTTTTTTAAAAAATCAAGTGGGGAATGAGACTAGTGTCAAAAATAATAGGCTTTACTCAAAAGCAGAAGACTAGAGCTACCAAATACCATCTGGTGTGCTGTGGATAGGACTTGAGGGATAACCTGACGGGATATCTTATTTTCACTTAGTAGCGCTGCCTGTCCTAGATATCGAAGATCTGGTAGGTCTTTCCATCAGTGTTCAAAGGCAAATTGTGTTTCCATCCTCTCTGCTTTTATCATTGCTTTACTCAACTCTGCAGTTGTGTCAATTTGCCACCTGTTACAGGCACTAATACAGCCTAAAGTAACTGCAGAGAACATGCAGAGAAATAAGTACAAATACACTAACGAGCAAGTCTAGAAAGTTGAGGTTCTATTTTCTTACCTTCTTTGCGATTTGAACCATTAGTCATGTTGTTGGACGATTTTTCTTCAGCTGTAGCCTTGGAGGCTGTTTGGTTTAGGGTGGTTTTAGGTCTGCTGAAAGGTACATAAATCTGTAAGGATAGGCATTTCTGTAATCCGTAAGCATTTCCACTTTGAAACATTTCAGAGTTAATCGAAGATGTGTAAGTGTAGCACCTTCTAGAGAGACTGCTGGTGAACTGTTGCTAGGTAAGTAGAATTTTCAGTCTTTATAAATACATTTTTGGTGTAAGAGTCTGCTGTATATATAAACCTGGCTATTTTTTTTAAGTAATTGAGCTGTTGCCTGATTTCTTGTGGATTACATACTTTATATATCAATTTTGCCTTTCTTCTCTACTGTTTTCATGAGTGCTGTTTGAACTGCCATTAAGTTTTAATATCTGCAGACCACTTGCTAAAAGATATGGAATGATAAATTGTTTTTCTGTCAAGTACTGTCTTGCCCCAGATACTATTCTTAGCATTCTTAAAACTTGAATACTGTTTATATAACCCAGAGATGCATCGTGCAATATCATGTACCTTTTCATAACTGTTTTTTGCTGTAGGAAAATGTGGCATGTATTTTGTTGAAGATAATGCTTCAGACACAATTGAAAATTCTGTAAGTATTAGAACATAATGTCCAGCTTTAATTTTTCCAAACTGTACCCATGGGTAGCTTTCTTCTTCAGCAGTTTCAGTGGCAGTAGTACAAGAGTTAGAGAACTCTGGACAAAGCCAGCCAAACTGATTAGATTGATTTGTGTTGCTTCTATTGCCCCTGGCTATGGAATTGGTGGCGATAGAAGAAAACGGGAAAGATGTGGGCCTGTGAGATAATGAGGAAGGGGTGATGTGAGAGGCTTCTGCACCTTTCAGTCCATTGCTTTGAGTTCATCAGCAAAGTGTACAGAGTTTGCTTTGATTTGCACCTGAGAATTTGCCTTGGTGGAAGCGGGAGCACTATGAAGTGCAGAAAGTCACAAGTGTATGAATTTTGCTGTGCTCCACAGCATGTGATTATTGAATTTTACATTATATGTGATGTTCTAGCTCCTCCCTTATCCTATATGAGAGGACTGTTTCATGAAGGAAATGAGGACTGACTTAATCCTTCTGATATCCAAAGACTCTGATGTGTAAATTGTTTATACATCCAACAGACATGTAAAAGTAATCAAGATATGGATTGTGCTACTGAAAGCTTTAAACTGTTTTTACAGAGCTCTTCCTTGCCTCTACTAAACAGACAGTTCTTGTGGTTTAAGATGCTACCAGCTACTTTGTCCTTCACGGAACCGTCGGAGCTGGGATTCACAACAAAGCTTTGCTTGCTCTGATTGGCTGTCCGATATTTTAGCTTAAGAGCCAGTGAAAACGTGGCATTGCTTGCAAGTTCTGCATAGAGAACTGGAGCAGCTGAGGAGCATGTGTGATGTTCCACCCACTGCCTTGAGGAGAGTGAAGGATGGGGAAAGTAGCTAAAGAAAATCACAACAGCGTATTAAAGCATTGCATTAAAATTAAAGCTTTCCTTATGATATGCTGTATTGTCATAGACTGACTGCATTGAAGAGTTTCTTGTTTGGAAAATCCACTATTTAAAATTACTTTTAAAATTGCAAATTTTACAGAGTTTTCATGGAGAAACTGAACCAGCATCATTTTCTTGGACCTATGAGGAAATTAAGGAAGTTCATAAGCGCTGGTGGCAGTTAAGAGACAATGCTGTGGAAATCTTTCTAACAAATGGCAGAACTTTACTCTTGGCTTTCGATAACACAAAGGTACTGTGGCACCAATGCAGAGTAATACACCAAATAATTTTGCTGTGTCTTTATAACATGTATATTCATGCATTAGGTTTTTAAAGAGACCTGTTGCATGGACTAACTAAATTCTGCCTAATACCTTCAAAAGAACTTGGCTTAGCTAGACTTCTAGATGATCACAGACATGTTGTAAAACACATCTCTGATATATTAAAACACTGAAGAATCTTAGTAATACTAGACATTATTCCATTATAGCAGCTATCTGGAAATATGTAAATGAGAGAAACTTACTCTTGGTAGTCTTAAACTTTAAGTTTTATGATTAAATGTATGGTGTTGTCTTCTAGGTCCGTGATGATGTGTACCACAACATCTTGACTAACAATTTGCCTAACCTTTTGGAATATGGAAACATTACTGCTTTGACCCACCTGTGGTGCACAGGACAGATTACTAACTTCGAATATCTGACTCATTTAAACAAACATGCGGGCCGTTCCTTCAACGATCTCATGCAATATCCAGTATTTCCTTTTATACTTTCTGACTACACCAATGAAACGCTGGACCTAAATGATCCCTCGGTATATAGGTAATATGAAATGCTTGAAACTCTTTTTTTCCAAGTACTTGAACTGATCATCCTATATAGCTTTTTAGCTTTGTTGTACTAAACTGCACACACAGACAAATGGAAATATTCAGGGACAAGCCTCATCTCTAATAACTTGGGCTTTTACAGTAAGTGGCAGCTTTGCCTGGGATATTGAAATTAAACAGGTGTGTAGATTTAAATGCAATTTATTGGACTTACACTGTCATAATAGAATACGTATAATTCACAGAATTAGATAGAAGCCGTATGTTTGAATTCATATGATTAGACTTCCAGGCCAATTAGCAAAAATTAAATAAAAAGGGAAATAATATTGTAAATTATTTGGCCAGTTACAAAATCAGTCTTCATTGTGAATTGTCCCACCCTAATACATTTCTGTTAAGCTGATTTGTGTGCACTTTGCCTTTATAGGATGCCTCTGATTGGACTGAGGCACTTGGCATTCACTTGCCTCTTACTGTGCTGTGGCTCTGAGTTTGCCTTTTGCACTAACTAAAAAGTTGCTTTTTTATTTTCTGAACTTTCTTGAAAAATGTTAAGTTTTTCTTGTCCTTTTCATTATATTAAAGGTGTTATTCTTAATATTGTATTCTTGAATGACGTGAATCAATATTGTAATAAAAATTACAACATATCAGTACTGCTTCTGTTGCAGAAACCTGGTCAAACCAATAGCTGTGCAGTCTAAAGAAAAAGAGGATCGTTATGTAGATACTTACAAGGTAATTTGGATAACTTTTTCTTCTTGCCTTTGTCCCATGTATAAATGACACAGAGGCTTTAGTTTTTATATCATATATTTATCGGGGAAGAAGAAACCACAAATACAGTATTTCATGGCTACAGAACTCTAATTTCCAGTATATTTTCCAGGAAACATTTCCTGGGAATTATTTTATAACATGCTTGGAACTTGTTTTTTCCTGTACCTGAAATCATAAATCAATTTAGCCCATCCGTGTGATACTGTTGAGGAGTTTAAATGGGTACTACCTTATACAGGAACATATATACATTTAAAGATCAGGAAGATAATTTACTGCTGTTTAGTTGGCATTACTTTGGTGGAATTTGTAGCTATTTGTTCTGTTTGATGACAGAAAGGCTGTTTTCCCTTAAGTGCTCTGTTATTTTAACATGCCCTACTATGATAATGGTGCTTTTCGATTTTTTTTCTCTTTAAAATGTTTTAAAGGCTGTAGGAAATAGCAACATACTGGGGAATTAAATCATCTGCAACTGGACTTTCAAACTTGTCTGTGTCACCATAGTCTAGTGTATTATTTGCAAATACTGTTTTTTCCATGACTCTGCTGTGTTAGAAAACAAGAGATGGGGAGTGGGGAAAAGCAAAAGTAATAAATAATGGAAAATAGCTCATTTAAATTGGCTAAAGACTTCGATACCTAACTGGATTGTAAAAGTGATTGTGTGTCTTTAAACATTTAAAAGTGTGTTTGATTCCAAATCACTTTTAAATGTATGTTTCTGAAAAATTGGAGTTTATTTCTAAACAATTTATGCAAGCTCTTACTTTTGTTGTTGGAATGCATCTAAAGAGGAGGTTTGTGATTTTCTGTTTTTTATTCTCTCCTATTTTTCTAGTATTTAGAAGAAGAGTACCGCAAAGGAGCACGAGAGGACGATCCAATGCCCCCTGTACAACCATATCACTATGGATCTCATTATTCTAACAGTGGAACTGTGCTTCATTTCCTAGTTAGGCTGCCACCTTTTACTAAAATGTTTTTAGCTTATCAAGGTAAGGTTACATTTGCTTGCACTTGCCTTTTACATCTGAGCCTTGTTCCAATGACCCAGGAGTTTTTAATGTTACCCTATTTAGCATAGGTTTTCCAATTCCAAATAGCTAAGCCTGGTAAAATTAAATCTGGTATGCTTTAACAGTAGATCCATTCTTGAAATTATCAAGCTAGACCATAAAGCTGTTCATCTGATGTTTATACCTTAGTTTCTGTAGCATAAAAGGCTGACCTATATTTGACTTGCAGTCCGTGTGTAACATATAGCAATTGAGATAAGAGAATTCTAAATGTTCTCAGCTAACTAGATTAGTTAGCTACGTGAAGTTGCAAATGTGCAACTGTTAGTGTCCATCATCAATGTAACAACTGAGTTTGGATTTCTTTACAGATCAAAGTTTTGACATCCCAGACAGAACTTTTCACTCTACCAATACAACCTGGCGACTCTCTTCGTATGAATCAATGACTGACGTAAAGGAGCTTATACCAGAATTTTTCTACCTTCCCGACTTTCTAGTTAACAGAGAAGGTATACTAAGAGGACAACAAAGCTGTATACCCAAAAGAGTTGTATGATTGAACTTATGGGTTGAAACTGAGAACATTTATATCCCTTGGCTGAATATGCGAAGTAATAGATGAATGGGAGAAATCTGGCACAAATTTGTGGGATATGCTAAAAAACCTGTTATGTAAGAGTTAAGCTAAGTTTTCCCCTAATTTTGTCAGCAAGGCAAAGAAGTTTGCTGTTTTCTCATTTTTCCATTTGAATGCGTATGTACAGCTGAATGTGTTCTGGAGGGACTTGCTAATGATGCTGGTTTGTTGATTGTTAATCACTGTGCTTAATCATTAAGTTTTGTAGAACCCTATAGACCTTTTAGAAGTTACTGTCAATTGAAATGTTGGAATATTCACTCCCCTGTTTCTAGGTTTTGATTTTGGAGTGCGTCAAAATGGTGACAGAGTTAACCATGTCAATCTTCCACCCTGGGCCCGTAATGATCCTCGTCTGTTCATCTTGATTCATCGTCAGGCTTTGGAGTCTGATCATGTTTCCCAGACAATCTGTCACTGGATTGACTTGGTGTTTGGTTATAAGCAAAAAGGCAAGGCCTCTGTTCAGGCTATTAATGTCTTTCATCCTGCAGTAAGTATTTGTTAAGCGGTGTGTTTGTTCACTGTCCTGAGTAACTTAATGGGGGAGAGTTTGGTCTGACTTGCTTGTAAAACATCTAGCATGAAACAAGATCCCTTGCTCATGAAGCGTTGAAGGATAAGAAAAGGCTTTAACCATTTAAATGTTGAACTGTAAGATCCCAGGGCGTCTTGTGACACTTAGTGAATTTTTGTTACTTTTTCTTAACTTGAGGTAGGTGTGGGGGATGATCAGGTCAGGGGTTTAGACCTTGTAGATAGTTGTTTGCAGTGGCTTGCAGTAGTCTGATTATTGTAACTGTGTGTACCTGCTTCTGCCTAATTCAAAAGCTTTTAACTTAGGCGGTTGCTGCTGCAGCTTTTGATAGAATTAAAATAGTTCTGTTTGTCCTGAGCTCACTGTGTTTTCTTTCATACATGTCTTGTGTTCTGTCCCTCTAATGAGCACTTTTCTCTACAGTAAATTTAATTTCAAATAAATCTTCATTTAATGTAAAGACTTCCAGAGTTTCACTACTTAATTGCAATGTGGATATCTTGGATTGTATTCTTTAGCTTCAATCCTTACAATCGTGAGGTTTGCTCAGCAGGTAGTCCTGGTTTTAAATGCATTCAAATGTTTCATATTTTTAGTGTTTGTTCTATGGCTGGAAAAGCTAATAAAACAGTAGTGTTTGGCAGTGATGACTTTTTCAAGTAGCCATTCAAATATTTCCCTTTCTTTTACTCTTTTTGTGCTTAAGTATTGATTTGGTTAGTACCTTGAGCTTCAAATATTAAGTTTGTGTGTTCATCATTTTTAAAGTGAAAAGTCAAGGCCTTTGGTGTGACTGAGGAAAAGTGTGTGGTGCACAATTGCAGAGGCATGAAATAAGACAAGTAGAAGGAAATAATTTCCACTCTCTTGAAGTATGAGGTTTATTTCTCCTTCCCTACCGAGAGCTTTAATATGCTCATTAAAAAGAGGTAAAGAAAATAAACTTCTCCAACTCTTTCCAGTTCTTTTGTTTATCATCAGCGACCCTTCCAGTTTTTCACAGGTTGGTAAAGGTCTCAAAGAAAACGTCAGAAATTAGTCATGGCATATATTTAGAGGCAGCTCACATGATAATCCTTACAGTGGTAGTTTATTCCACTAAAGAGGAGGTGACAAGGTTTCTGCTCTCAGGGGCTCTTTAGTCAGCACAGTCATTGTGGGATGGCTTCTGGTCCACACCTTAAGCAAACAATTGAATAGTCTGCCTCTGAATTTCTGTGGGTATGTTGCAAAATCTTTCCCAAAGACAAACTGGACAAGCTTATTCTTGCCCCTCACCTTTCTTTTTTCCCTGTAGACCTATTTTGGGATGGATGTTTCTGCTGTTGAAGATCCTGTTCAGAGAAGAGCCCTTGAAACAATGATAAAAACATATGGGCAAACGCCTCGCCAGCTGTTTCATGCAGCACACGTTAGTAGACCTGGATCCAGGCTTATCACAGAAGGAGAACTTCCTGCTGCCATGGGATTACTAGTGCAGTTTGCTTTCAGAGAAACCAGAGAGCACACTAAAGAAATCATTTATCCAGTATGTAATTTTCCATTGCAAGATGGTTTAATTAATATCCATGTGCCGTAACTGTTGTACCCTGTACCCTTGATTCAGAATTTTCTTCCTGAAAGTGCTACTTGCTATATTGTACTGTAAAGAAAATAGACAAAATTAGTGACAGTGAAAATTACTTTCATGCATTCGTGATGTCTTTTGTGTAAACTAAGATCTGACTTTACCTTGGTTTTGGCAAATAGGTGAGGGAAAGCATTTCAGTTAACCAGTTTTATACTTCCAGTGATGAATTGTGGAATCTGTGTACAGACTCACAGCAGGCAAACACATACTGTGCTTTCTTCCATCCTCAGCTTTTTTACTGCCTGCAGGACAATTAAACTTTCTTCACTTCAAACACTTGTTTTCCCCAGAGTCCAGTCAGAAACTGAATCCTTGGATTTAGAGAAATCTGTATCTTTCACTAAACTACCTGAACTAGAAGCTTGCTGCCTATGCCCTTAAAGTAGTAGAACTACCTTAAAGTTAACAGTTTAACTGATGGTACTACAGTGCTTTGAACTTGTCTTTCTAGTGGTTTTAGAATAAATATTTCTGTATTTACCATGTGATTGCTTACAGGAAAGTGACATGAATCATTCTCCATTACCAATGAAATTATGTTTTTCTGAAAATTCTGTAATTTGAACCTTATCTGTGCTTGTTTTAGAGTCCGTTACCATGGATAAAAGGCTTGAAGTGGGGAGAATACGTTGGTTCCCCAAGTGCTCCAGACCCTGTTGTTTGCTTTAGCCAACCACATGGAGAAAGGTTTGGCTCTCTCCAAGCTTTACCAACTAAAGCTATCTGTGGTTTGTCCAGCAAGTTTTGCCTTTTGATGATATATAGCAAGGAGCAAGGTATGAATTTGTGCTTATTCTCTGTATTCACAATATATGTGAAATGAGCCATAAAAAAAAAATTAAATCTAATGCTACTATTGTTCTTCAGCAGACTTCCCAAGTTTAGTTGCTTTAATTTATAATTCCATTAACAGCTTCCACATGTGTGGTATCTTTACTGAAGGGTGGATTTTACTTGTAATTTTCAAAACTATAGTAGAGGTTTTCTGTAATTAAGTTCATATTTTTCATTGAAGTGACAGACGCATGCGGACTTACCTTTAGAACTTGCCAGCAGATTGAGTCCAAGAACTGAAGAACAGATGGAAAAACTCATGTGGAAACAGAAAGGAAAACTTAAGAAATGGATTTTAGAGGCAGACAATGAGAAAAGTTAACAGTAAAAGAGCAGAGGTGAAGGATCTTCTGCTTTCAGTTAAACTTCTTGGAGGAATTCTTATTGAGAATGTACAGACAGGTTCTTACAATCTCTTTTGTTTTCTTGGTAGCATATTCTAGTGCAGGTTTTCTAAAAATAGATCACATGTAATCAACAAAGACAAGGAACATTCTCCTTGAAGTTATGAGCAATCGTTTCTCTAGCTAGGAAGTGTTGTCAGCCTCTTCCTCTATTCTCAAGAGATGCAACACTTCTTGAAAAAAGCTTTGTTCAGGTTGCAGACTGTCTTTGGAGAAGACCGAATATTCGTTCGGTCTCTGAAAACTGTGTTTCTTTATAATACCTTACAGATTATGTAACCTAACGGAAAAGATCTTATTTTGAAACTTTTGTGGGGGGTTATATTTTAGCTTGTGATAAAACATGAACCTTTTGTTGTTGACTATTAAAGTGATTGAGTCTTGCTGTTCATGTGACACCTCTTACGTGCCTTCCTTCAGGCGTGAGGAGCATGCACAGCACTGACATTCAGTGGTCAGCGATCCTGAGCTGGGGATATGCCGATAACATCTTACGACTGAAAAGCAAGCAAAGCGAACCTCCAGTAAATTTTATACAGAGTTCACAGCTCCATCAGGTAAAACGAAATCATTCTCTTGCTCTTCAGTTTAATATTGGTAGTTTAAGTGGTGGCTTGACTTGGCAGTGAGGTACTCTTGCTTTAGCTTTTTTTGGAGATGAGCATCCAAACACAACTCTTCTTAATCTTTTTGATTTCCTCTGGAATGTGTTCCTCATGGCTCCACTGTATCTTGTTCCTGATCGTTTTCCTGTACTAGATAAAGATTCCTTTTGAATTCATTTGATTTTTGTAGCTTTTGCTTCCTATAGGATATTGCTGTGCATTCTAAAAAGTTTAAGTGCCGTCCCAAGAAAAATCAATACAGAAAAAAAATAAAGGTGCTTCATGTTAGAAGAACAACTCCGCTATAGTTTAGATCCATTTGAAAAAGATTGTCTAAAAGATTGCTAGGGAACACTACATTATCTCCATCATACGCCAGTGATTGGTAAGATCCTGCCAAAAAGATTTTGATGGCTGATGTGGTCATAGATCTTGAAGTCTGCACTAGTTCACTGTTCTTTAGCTGTGAATTCCAGGCTACATAAAACTCCCTCATTACTCAGTTTCTGACATAGTAACAAATATAACCTAGAGCAGCTATATTTTAGCTCTTGGATTTCTTTAGGGGTTTTACGTGACTTTTCTTAGGATAACTAATAAAGAATCAGTTTGACCAAATGCAATGGCATAATGGAAACGCAGTTAGAATAGTTTTTCTGTTCTAATTTTTTCTGGCTTTGTTTTGTCTTTTCAAGGTAACAAGCTGTGCTTGGGTGCCAGACAGTTGTCAGCTGTTCACAGGTAGTAAATCCGGTGTCATCACAGCATATATGAACAGATTCACTAGCAATACGGTAAGTTACATGGGATAGAATTCATAATTAAGGATTTAGGTGTATTCACTAATACAGTCCTTTTTTTTAACAGGAAAAATGAGAAAAAGAGACATATTCCGGATAATTGCTGAAAAAATTACATGCATTTTTATTTTTTATTACTTTTTTTTATTACATGCATTTATTTATTTTTGAAGGATCCTCTGACATCTCAGCATGTTTGTTTGTGTGTTTTTCCTAAGCTGTTGTTTACATACAGCTAGCCTTTAGCCAGCCCTCATCACCTGAGTGCGCAACATGTACAGCTCTGACCGTGTTCAGGTCAGGGCTTGGAATTGAAGCTCTCTGGCACAGTGAAGCTCCCTGCATTAAGGAGTAACTCCTTCTATGAAGGAGACAGAGCCTTTCAATGCTTTGGCTGAAACTGTGGAATTCAATTCCCCGAAGTAAGCAATAATTCAAGTGCAGAAGTCATTTAAACTACAGAGAGCCAGAATGAATTCTCAGACAGTGCATGTATTAACCACCAAGCCTCTTTGTCATATTCTCCAAGGGGAAAAGATCTGAGTAGTGAATGGAGAAAGTAACTTGCATTACTTAATCTGTTAGTGGGAAATACTGAGAGTAGTAGAAACTCCCTTGATACTGTTTGCTAATAAACATGGTATAAATAGAAAAAATAGAAAGCATAAATAGAACTCCAAATCAAAAATCTGATTCTGCCTGAGTTTTGAAGGTTCCATCTGAAGCTTTCATATGTTCTTTAGCAGTAACTTCTATTCTCTATAGTTTTAACAAAAAGTAGGCAACTTTCCTAACAGCTCATTTTAGATGTGTCTACAGGATTACCCATAGCAACAACTGAACTAAACTGATTTCCTAGATGTAGCTTGATACAGGTATTGGCAAACATATTTGTGGTATTGTAATCCTTGATGCTCTTGAATCACTATATTAGCATCAGCTAGAGAGAACCTTGGTATGATCTGCTATGCCTACCCAGTGTTCTGTTTTCAGTAGTGGCAAACAGCAGATGCTTAGACTAGGAAGAGCCCAAACACAGTGATTTTTAAAATTTTTTCCCCTTGGCTTTCTTCCAGTTTCTGGTGGTCTGCCACTCATACTTCCTAAGCTCAGCAGCATTTTGAGTATAAAAAATGAAGTAGAGCTTGAAGCCTGCAAGTTTTAGTTAGTTGGATCTTAAGTCAGGCACTTTAACTGCTCCCCAGAAAAATGAACTTGTAAATAACCTGTACTGAGATTTGGATTCCAGTTAAAATTTTTAAAAATAGAAATTAAATATACTTGCCTTCTGCAAAGCTGAAAAGAAACTCTAGTTAGTGAGGTTATGGGTCTTGGGTTTCTTCTGTTTCCTAGAAACAAGTGATTTTTGTTCATCTGCACAGATGATGTTCTTTGAGCCATCTTTGCTGAATTTCTCAGCACTGACAGTTTTATGTGCTCCAGGCAGAGGGACCTTGTGTCAATTTTGTAGCTCCTGTTGTTGAGTCAGTTACCCAAGTCAGGGCCACAGGGAATGCAAATGTGCTTCCTGACATCTGCTCTGTATCCATCTTGTCAGCTGATCAGCGATAAAGTGAACAGTTTGGTATAATGCAGTACCTGAAACATGAATATTTTGCCCTGTTTCACATTTGTATAAATGCAGTGCATGGGCATGAAGTAGATATCATGTTGTTAACTGGATATGGGAACTCAAAGGCATGCTGTCAGAATTCAAAAATGCCTTCAAAGGTGCTCTGTTTTTCCTTGCCTTACGATGGTCAAAGCCCCATGAAATACTGCTTTGACACTGTGATCTGTGCTGACAGTAAGTCACACCTGCATGAGCCCCTCAGCCACAGGTATCTGGCTGTACATATTCCTTCAGCCTTCACTTGCTGACTGTTAGAGTTGTCTCACAAACAGAGGTCACTTGAAGGGCCTGTTTGAGTAACACTGGGAATTGATCATTTCAGTTCCCCACTCGAGTGCTGTATACAGGAAGAGCTGCTGTTTAAAAGTAGATACATGTGTGCATGTTTTCCCACATCTAGATACCATCTTAGGGGTTGTCACCTAAAACCAGGGGGGAAATAAGAAGGGGACAACATTTCAGGCATGAGAAACACCTATTTCATGACTTATTAGAACTTAATATAACTTAATACAGTTGGTGTTAGAATTCCAGCTTGTCTCGTTGCAATATTGTTACTATAAGAATCAATAAACAATTGCAATTATTATGGTAGAGAGAAGCTGCTAAAGGTGAGTGCTGCTTTCAGTTTAAGTGTTGAAATGCAGATCAAGAGGAAACACTTTAAAAAGAGTGGGAGGAGCACAGTTTAAAACTGATCAAAATCAGTTCTTCATGAAAGCACAATTCTTGTTTGGTGCTGCTATAGAAAATTTTGGTATTTTTTTTCTCTTAACTGAGAAAGGATTAAAGGATTTTTATATATGAGGTGTCACTGAGAATGACACCTGGGTACTTTCATAAGTGTCTTACATGGGTGAGATGCTCAGTAGCAAGAGCAAACTAGCAGGACTTGCTGTTGTCAGACAGTGCATTGCCTTTTGTAGTATTACATAGATTAAATTGTCCCTTTTAGTGCAAAGACATTGATTTTCTACAGCCTGTGACTTGAGCATGTGTATACTTTTATCTTGTCTGTTTCAACTCTCAAGGCTTTTTTGTAGACCTGCTATAGGTAGGCATCCTGTACCCTCATACAGAAATGCAGATGATGTGCTCTGACATGTGAGGAAACAAGCAGAAAACTGTTCTCTTCCTTTACAAAGGTTATTCCAGTCTCTGTACAGCAAGTTGTCTTAAATAAAGCATTAGCATTCTGATTAAGCAGCTCCTTCAACTTATCCAGTTTTCAGGAAGTCTGAATCATTTCAAATTATATAACTTGAATAAAAAGTGTTGTTTGGTGTTAAATTTTGCTGCTTTAATTTTTACCTAGCAATTTCTATATTTAAACTTGACATCCTGCATGTTTTCCAACTTGGTATCATTGAAGAACTTGGCACCAACTTGAGGAATCCCTAGTAATTTGCTGTACAGAGAGTGACAACTTCTGAGCTGGGTTTTCCTTTTATGTTTCCAAGTGCTTCCACTAGATGCTTAAATATTGAGAACTGTCATTTCACTGTCGTATGGAAAGAGCAGTCTTGCAGAAAACAAATCAGCTGACTTCAAGGTGTGTAACTGAGACAGAACTACAGTCGTTTTTCATTTCAGTTCATTGGATCACATCAATATATTTGCTGAGGCTAAAGCACTGGAAGCAAAAAGTTGAACATCAGTGATGTCTATGTCTTATCACATTATAAAGTGTTAAACATAATAAAGCATGAACACAGTTGCTAAAATGATGATGATATTAAAAGCAATGAGAACCATTCTTTAAAATCCAAGAATTAAACTAGGCTTGTCTTTTTTAGAAAAAGAGACTTTAATTTTGTTTTCCATGAGAGTTTGTTTTATGTTGCTGTTTTTCAGCCTTCAGAGATAGAAATGGAGTCACAAGTCCATCTGTATGGACACACAGCAGAAATAACAAGCTTGTTTGTGTGCAAACCATACAGTATAATGATAAGTGTCAGCAAAGATGGAACCTGCATAATATGGGATTTGAACAGGTACAAGTATATATGTAACTCTTTCTCATAGCTTTCTTATAAATACAGGTTTTCCCACTCTTGGGTATCTTTGCCCTTTTGAAGTTAGTTGAATTTGTTCTGTGTATATCTTATTGTGAAGTCAAACCCTTACTGTTTTTTTCTCATAAAAGGTGCTGAAAATTTATACTGGATATGAAAAATACCATAGTTGAGAAAAATTGATTGAAATTAATATGACTCTTTTTAATATTTTCCTCAAAGGACCTTTTCTGCATTTGTCTGAAATTTAGGCTTGTTCCCTTTGTTTTCTTCAGGCTGTGCTACGTCCAGAGTCTGGCTGGACACAAGAGTCCTGTGACTGCAGTTTCAGCTAGTGAAACCACTGGTGATATTGCAACAGTTTGTGATTCAGGTATATTTGTCAGTCAAGAAAGCTGTTTTGACTTGCAGACCAAATAAATCATGAGACTTGTAATTAAATTAGTTACTGAGTGTGTATTAATCATCTGAGGATGCATTCAGTTATACAGGAGCAACATTTTGCTTTTTTTTTTTACATACTAACATACAAATTTCTCCAGAAGTGATTAGGCAGGTTTTCAAGTATAGCGTAGAAATATGAAGGCCAACAGCTCTATCTCTTTATAAAAAGACTTGAGACTTCAAAGATGCCTGGGATAGTCACATTTTGTGATGTTGGCTGCTTTCATTTTAACAGATATTTGTTGTCAAAGGCCCAGTTCTTCAGGGGAGTACAGTGTATTACAGAACACGGGCAAGGGGTATTAAAGGACAAGGGGACATTATTCTGGTAGTTTCAGAAAACTAATATTTAGATTTTTAAATTTACTTGAGGACTTTCAAGTTCATTTCTATAGCTCACGAATCAATTTTTTTTCTGCAAAACATTGTATTCCTTAAGGGACATTACACTTCCTTGTAAGACAATTCCTTTTAAGACAAAAGCAGTAATTGGGTTATTAGTTCTTTGATAGAATCAAATAATGCCAGATAACCAGGTAAGAGAACTGTGCTTGCTACTTTTCAAGTATTTTGCTTAAAATGCAAGCTAAGGTATGAGAACCAACTGCTTAAATAGCTAAGTATTAATTCCATCTTAGTGCCTTCCCTGTTAGTACATGAAAATTGGTCATTAAAAGTAAATTCACATAGTGTTTTGTAAGTAAAATGTTGCATAAATATGATGTGATGGCTTCTAAATCCCTGCAGTGGCATGGTGGTTTGCGTGTTTCCTGCCACAGAGAGAGAAGAAATTGCGGACATCACTCAGTCATTTAAACCTTATGAACTCTCAAGAAGTTCAATTCTTTGCCACGGATTATTTAAGTATTATAGACTTAACTGTGGTTTAGGTTTAATTTTTTAATACTCTCATGCTATGTTCTGTTGCAGTTGGAGGAGGCAGTGATTTGAGACTTTGGACAGTTAATGGTGATCTTGTTGGACACGTGCACTGCAGGGAAAGTATTTGCTCTGTTGCTTTCTCCAACCAGCCTGAAGGTGTGTCTGTCAATGTGATTGCAGGGGGCCTTGAAAATGGAGTTGTAAGGTAAGCATTTGAAATGTTTGTTTATTAAAATGCTCTATCACTTAGGCTCACAGTTGGAGAGCGTGTAGCCAAACATCATGCTGGTACTTGGCTTTAAAGAAGGTGGACAAGCTGTTACTTGGCTCCCAGTCGTAGCAGTTGCTAAATAGATTGTTTCTCACTGAAATATTTGTAAAAGCAAGTGTGATGAAAAATGACTCTTTCTTTCAGACTGTGGAGTACGTGGGACTTGAAGCCAGTACGAGAAATAACATTTTCGAAGTCAGCCAAACCTATTGTAAGGTAAAAAGTATACAATGAATGCATTTTTCTCTATGGGAAAAAAAAACAAACCAACAAACAAAACGACAACAAAATAGTCTAGTGTTGAACATGAAAGCAGGAGGTAAACACCCATGTCTAAAAAGAGCAAGGCAAACCTACTAATTATTCATGAAAGCAAAGTGAGCACAAGTGTACTGTATTTGTAATGACAGTAATAACCAGGTTCTGCTGCTGGCAGATGGAAATTAGCAGGATTCCCTTGAAAACTGAACAATAGCTACTTCTCTTATTTTTAAATTGAATATTTTTCTTCAGAATCTGCATTAAAATGAGAATCTTAACTTTGTCAGACTTAAATAGACAGAGTGTTTCTTCCTCAAGATTAAATGCAAATACTGCCTTTTCCCTCACTATTTTTTGTGATGCTGGAGGGACATGGTGGAGAAAGAGGCCAGCTCAGAGTAGCCTGGAAGCTGCCATTTTGGAGTGCTTTTCTGTGAGTCCCCTTGATTTATATAAGCAGAATTCTCATGCTGAAATGTTTTCAGAACACAGTCAAAGGATTGAGTCTTTGATATCCCCAGTGGTACAGTAGTCTGCACAGAGGTCTGAGAGTTATGCCAAAATTTTATCATCTTAATGTTAGCATAGTAACAAATGACTCTGAAAAGGTTTTGTTTTGACTGTTGGTGAAATACCATTTAAAATCCAAACTACCTTTTTTTTAGAAATGAAAAAGATTGTCTGATAGCAGTTATTGTCTTTGTTATCTCCTTTAAGCATCATATTTCACAAAGCTTGTTGATAACAATTTAGTAGCTATTGAATAATTTAACGTTTCCTGCTTGAATGTGACAGTAAATGGATGATGCTGACCTTCATGCTCTCTAACATTACCCATGGCATGACCGAAGGGCTTTACTAGCCCTGTTACACCTCAGGAAATGCCCATCTGAACAAGTCCTGTGCTGTGCCATGAAATCTGATGGCTTTAGTTTCTGCCTTTGTCAGCAAAGCAAGTTCAGAGGGCACTGAGCTCTGTTGCAGAAAATCCTTCCTTTCAGAAACAGAAGGGAAGAGGGTAGGATTTTGCTACTGATCCTGCCCTTTTCTCTGACACTGCAGAGAAATGAGTATTAGACTGCAGGGGATGTTGAAGTGCTGGCCACAGCTGTAGTTCAGCCTGTTTGGGTACAAATGGATAAGCAGGTATATTCAAACATATTGCTACATTAATGTAGGCATTGGGCCTCCCTTGACAGCTGATCTTTGTTGGCTGAACTCTCATGGGCTTTTAATGTCTTCGAGCATTATAAATAGCCACATTTGGTATAAAAATAGACTCTTTCCTTGTTTTGCAGCCTTACATTTTCCTGCGACGGGCATCACTTGTTCACAGCTAACAGTGACGGGAACGTGATCGCCTGGTGCCGCAAGGACCAGCAGCGCCTGAAGCTGCCCATGTTCTACTCCTTCCTCAGCAGCTACGCAGCTGGGTGACGGTGGGCTCTGCTGCTAACTCATGTCTCTCATGCACTTTAATCCAAAATAGGTTATAGGAGCTCTTATTTAACTGGGCTTTGAAGTACTCTGAATGTCTTTGGAATGACTGAATAGATGGGGTTTTTTTTTTAAAAGAGCAGCCTAAGGTGGTTGTAAGACTGCATATGTGCATGCACAAACTCGAAGCATATCCAGGTCAGCAGGAAGCTCTGGTCGTATTATCCAATGCCAGCAAAGCGACTAAGAAATGCTCAGTGCTGCAATATAAAACACCAATGGTATTTTTTTAAATCACTTCTTGGACAGAAGTATTTAAAAAAATTGATTATGCTTATTCACCCTCTTAGTATGTAAAACATCAGCAGCATCAAGTTCTGTAAATATCTATTCAAATGTCAGCATATGTATATCTGGTTAGTTGAGTGTGGTATGGTTAGCTCTGGGACAAGCAATCCAAAACTTAAAATTCAACAACCACTTAAAATTGCTTTTTTTGAGAAGCAAAGAACTTAGTAGGTGCTTTTTGCACCATCTTATGGTATTGTAATGCTAAAAATCGAATTTCTGCTATCTTTATATTTGTAATTTTTGCCATCTTCTCTGTTAATGTAATAGTCTTTGCAACAGATGACAATAAAATATTTGTCTTGGTGATGGGTAGACACCTCATGGCATCATGAAGCAGTGGTTAGATCACAATGCAGTGTGAACTCTCTAACTGTGTGATAGTTGGCTATCACAGTTCTGTGACAGAACATCTGTTATGTACACACACAGCTTATCTTCCAGAGCTCTAAACAGAGGTGTTAAAGAAGGCACAGATGCGCTCCTGTTCTAGGGTCACTGAGGTTCAATACACTGTAAAATGTTTGAATCTAACTGCTTGAATAATCAATGTTCATAAGCATCAGATGATTCGGAAAGGTTTGCACAGAGACACTGAGCAAATTTGTTGTATATTCCTGGGTGCTGTTTTATGAGGGTAAAAAATAATCCTCTGTTGTGAACAGCTTAACAAATTTGAAATGTTGGCCACATGAAAAATTAGTATTTCAGTTGATGGATTTGAAGACCTAAACCTGGCACCCTGAGTGCCTGCGAGTCATGTGAATGGTAAAGCAAAAATGCTACGCAAGTCTGATGTAGTTACATTTTCCTTTTAAATTGCTTTGCTTTTTCATCGCTGACATGTTCTGCTATTGCCATTCAAGCTGCTGTATCTTCTCATGTTTAAGACTCATCTGCTTTTAGAACACTTTATATGAAATTGTCAGGTTGTGACGAAGGTGACACACACACAAGCAATCTTTACACTTCTTTTGAAAATTCCAAATAGTCTTCAGAAATTTTTGAGACTTCCCAGTTGAAGAATTTTTCAAACTAGAAAAACTTAAGAAAAATGTTCTCATAGTTCATGACACAAAGGCTCATCGTTGGTTCAATTAAGCAAGTGTCTGCATACTGTATGGATTGAGTTTTAAACTGCATATTATTGTAGCAGCATTGTATGGGATGGCTTTAGTCGTATTTTTCTCTGTCTAAATGTTAATGTAAGGTCCAAGTACAGAGTGAAAAGCTTCCTGGCTCATGTTGATGTGATGTGCTTTGTTTAAGAGAAAAAAGACAAACATTGTGGTTTTGGGGTGCTTTTGTGCTCCCTGTCTTGGGGTGTTGCTCACAAAGGCTTATTTTTTTATAAAGTAGAATCCCACTTGTTACAAACCAATATGCAAAACTGCTGGCCTTGTAAAGAGTGCAATATTATATATTTTTATGTAAAAGTAAAAATAATTTTTTGAAGCAAGGAATATTTATTCAGCGCAATATTCTGGAACTATTAAAATAACATTGCAGTAGTGTCTGTGCATGATGTACTTAAATTTCCTGTAAGTGTCACATTCCACACTGTATTTGTATATACACTGTCACATCGTTGGGTAATAAACAGATCTTTGTACCTAAACATTTTGAGATTATTAGAAACATGGTTTTGGCTAAGTTGCAACTTTCTTCTTTTAGGGAATCTTTCACACCTTGCTCCAGATCAATTTCTGCTGATTCCCATGTCTTCTGTATTTTAAAAATCATGAAGTGGGAAAGTTCTGTTTATGGACTATGTCCTGTGTCTGTCAAACTGAAGGTGTTGAGGGAAAGATGGGAAGTGGGAAACTCCAGGCTTGTCACTTTGCCTATGTGTGCATGTGTCCTTACCTCCCATAGGATTCATGTCTAGAATTTGGATGAAATGATGGCTCTGAAAGCAGAGACATTCCCCTTCCTTCCATCTGCCTTCTCTCTGAAAACCTGCCTGAGCTGCAAAGGCAGAAAAGCAACTTCTCTCTGGTTTCTCAGAAAGAGGAGAGGAAATTGGAAGACTGGGATCTCAGGGAGGCATCTGACAGGATGTGAGGCTCGCTCTGTTGGAAGCCAGGGTTTGGGAGAGGTTCATGGGGCAAGGCCTGTCTACCTGATTGCAGGATTCTGTGGTAAACCCAGACCTTTATTTTCCGACAGTGGAGAGACATGGTGAGAAAGGGAAGGGGAGGCAATAGCTGGGCATTTACTTGTAGGGGGGAGAGGGAGTCTCCAACACATTACTGAAAGGGAACCCTGATCTTGCATTTAGAGATCCACTGTTTAGACAAACCCATGGCAATGAACAGGAGGAAAAAAAAGTCTGAACTTTATTAAGCAAAAATATAATAACAATAATAATAAAAGATAACTTAATGGAGCAGTGGGGGAAATATCACCTTCCTTGCTACTACCAAACTTTTAGTTTACCTTTTACTTTCTTCGTGCCTGGTTTTGCTTAAAGCTGTATTGGGGTTTCTTTCCTTCTTGCATATGAAAATGGAAGTCACACTTCTGTATGCTGCTACTCTATCACAAAAACAATCAAACAATTACTATTTACAAGCTCTGCTTGCCTTGAAAAATATCCACTGGAATATTTAAGCCTCTGTACGTAGAGACACCTTTTTTTCCTTTGCTACTGTAGTAAGTTACAAACTACTGCCAAATGACTGCTGTTTAGAGATTTATTTGCCATTACTGCTCTGGAATGGCCCTGATTTTGCATCAGGGTTTCTGTAATAGGCTCTGTTCTGAGTGAGTGGTGAGCCTAAGCAGCCCCTTTCCCACAGCAGTTCCATTTCTCATGGCAGGCTTTTCACATCATCCTTCTGTTGTTCGGTGTGAGGGCAGGACAGGCACTGTGGGCTCTCACCTCAAACCCTGGTGCCATTTGGGCTTTGCTGTTTGAGGTACAGTGCTACAGGCTGGGGGCAGAGTGGCTGGAAAGTGGCCCAGTGGAAAAGGAGCTGGAGGTGCTGGTCGACACGCAGCTGAACATGAGCCAGCTGTAGCCAGGTGGCCGAGAAGGCCAATGGCATCGTGGCCTGTATCAGCAATAGTGTGGCCAGCAGGACCAGGGCACTGACCGTACTGTGCACGGCGCTGGTGAGGCTGCACCTTGAGTATTCTGTGTTCAGTTTTGGGCCCCTCAGTGTTCAGGAAGAACGTTGAGGTGCTGGAGCATGTCCAGGGAAGGGAAATTAACTTGGTGAAGGGAACTCAGGTCCTGTGAGGAGTGGCTGCAGGAGCTGGGGATGTTTAGCCTGGAGAAAAGGAAACTCGCGAGACCTTATCACTCTAGAAACACTGGAAAGGAGAATGTAGCTAGATGGGGGTCGGTCTCTTCTCCCAGGTAACAAGTGACAGGATGAAGGGAATGGCCTCAAGCTCTGCCAGGGCATGTTCGGTTTCGACAGTAGGAGGAATTTCTTCACATAAAGGGTGATTAAACACTGAAACGGATTGCCCAGGGAGGTGCTGCAATCCGGTGACTGTCCCCAGATGTGTTTAAGGAAAGACGGGATATGGCAGTTATTGCCATGGTCTAGTTGAGAAAGTGGTGTTCGATCAAAGGTTGGACTCGATGATCTCAGAGGTCTTTTCCAGCCTAACGGATTTTGTTTCTGTGATCTGTGATTCTGTTTGAGAATACCTGGATGATCGCTTGATCCCTAGCGCCTGCTGGAGCGGGGGCAGGAGCCGGCTGCAGCAGGAATCAGGAGGGACAGAGGCAGGCGGAGCGTGAGGGCGGCGNGGGCGGGGCGCGGCGGGGGCGCCCAGCGCAGGGCGGGTCGGGCTTTCCGCGCGGGGGTTTCGCCGTGGCCGCGGTCGGCGCCGGTGTCCTGGGAAAGCCTCGGCCGCTCCGCCCGGCATCCCGGTGGTCCCGTGGGCTGCTGCGGGTAAACAAGGGCCGGCGGCGGCCGCAACAGCCGGAGTTTCCCGGTTATCCGCCGGAGTCGGCGTCGGGCTCTGGGCTCCGTTGTCGCTGGCACCGGCGGGGAACATCCTTCTCCGGGGAACCCGCCCCGAGCCCAGGTATCCCGCGGGCGGCGGGGAGGGGGTCTCTGCCCGGCGTGCTCGTTCCTCCTCCGTCAGCTGCCTGGGGCGAAGGCTGGAGGAAGCGGCCGCTTTTCCTGCTGGCTGGCTCGCGCTGACGGAGGAGTAAGTCCCGCTGCCCCGCTGCTGCTGGCGGTAATCATTGATGTGCGGTGCTGGGAGCTGCTGCACAGCAGAGCCATTAGGGCAGTGCAGTGAGACAGAAAACTCGGAATAACAACTTGAAAAACGCTTCTGCCCTGCAGGTGATGCAGTGCCGAGCTTCCCGGAGGTGCTCTGCCTACCTTGTATGTTACAATTCAGTTCAAATACGTTTTAAGCGGGGTTTAAGTGGAATAATCAAAATTCCCTGTGCATTTCTTTAAAAGCTCACTGTTATCTTTCAAAATTAGCTAAAGAGGTAAAACAGCAGCCAGGAATCATCTTTCTGCCTCAGACTTTCTGAATCTCTGATGGTTTGCTGGGCTGTATGTTCACATAACCTGTATGCTGATGATAAATAATATTGCACGAAAAGGTTGTCCTTGGGAAATATCACATTAGTTCAGCCATTGTTTCCTTTGATTTTTTTAATGCTGAGAAGCAAGATGATATTTTTGAGTAAAAATTTGTGTACAGTGGCAAGAATTTTTGGAACTTGACAATTGGGCTGGATACAGTACTGGATATGTTAACGAGAACTGAGCTGTTGGAGTTTCGCTGATTTGCAGTTACATGATTAGAAGTTATTTTCAAAGTCACCACATTTATGGCATGAAAATTGCATTCTTTCCTTATTGTGAACAATAGTTTTTGCCTTTAATCTAATCATATCTGCTTGTACTACTAAGCTTCTCCTTAGGAGATGGAGTGAAAAGCTGTAGTAATTTTCTTGTATTTCTTTGTGCAGCCATGAGATAAAGAAAGAAAAGGATTCCTTACCCTCCCTCTCTGTTTACAGAGATGCATCCGCTGCTGTAAATCTTAGAGTAAGAACTGAGATAGCAGGGGAAGTTGGGTTTCTTTCCATTTCTTTTTCTTTTTTTTTTCTTGTAATTTCTTTGGTATACCAGTTTGGCATTGAGCAGCTGCGAGGCTGTAAATTTTGCTGTTTATGTTCCTGCAAGTGGATAATGAAATGTGAAGATCTTTCCTCAATTTAGGATGTGATTTGCAGACCATTATCCAGGGGTGATTCCCACTAATGTCACTGAGACTCAGTTGAATGATTGGGTTAACTCCTATTGGACTGTGTGGTCCAAGAAGCACAGAGCTTGTGTGGAACGTGTTCTTCAGATTTGTCAACTCCAGCTTTTCTAACCTAGTAATTTTGGGTCGATCACTTTAGATTAAGGCAGAAATTTTGTTTAGGGCTTTTTAGATTGAATTCTAGAAGTCACTTTTCTGGTATAGCATTTTAAGGTTGTACTTGGAGCTAGAGGGGGGGAAATTGCAGCTTTCCATCCCTGTTACTTGTAGAAATCCGTCCTGAAGAGCTTGAAAATTCAATTTTGCTTCTATGTTACTCAAATTTTTAGATTTTTTTCCTGAATTTTACAAACCAGTATTTATAATGTTTAGCAAGTGAAGGTTGCACTCCTTACCCCAATGCAGCGTCAAGCTATACCTGCAAATATTTATGCAGCTTTCTGCATTATCATAAGTTTGCCTTTGAGATGCTGTTGGGTACAATCATCCATTCCAAAACAAAAAAAGAACAGCTGCTCTTCACAAGCATTTTTAGGGGCTCGGGAAATTTAGAACTTCAGCACATATGAGTTACCTGCAACCAGAAAAAGGATGAATTAAGGTAAAAAAAAAGAACAGAACCCCAGAAAGTGCAGCTGGCTGGGAGGCTGTCGATACGCAGCTTTCAGGAGTGATACTTTAGGAAAGGGCTGCCTGGTGTGGGGTGCCAGTCAGCAGAAACTGTTTGGCTAAAAAAGGCTGTGTAGCTGCTGTCGCTGTTCTTTGTTAGCGCGGTCGGTGTTCCCCTAAAAGAAAAGAATCAATAGAGACCAGGTCAATGAACTCGGTGTGCTGCACAAAAATACGCTGGATAAATGAGCTCCTATATAATCCAGGTCTGCTGGCTGCAGCAGTAACGTGTAGACTGCATGTAGGCTGCTCATTAGCATAGTTACTGTAACTACGGTGATTATCAGGACCTGTGTGAGCCTGTATCGATCCAACGTAAAAACAACCAGGAATGAGCATTAGCAAATCCAGCTGAGAATTTCTAGTTCGAGAGGTTTTAGGTAATTCAAATGATGGGAAGAAGTTACTCCTTTTAAGTATCAAAAGCGATGTGGTCAGCAGGTCAAGGGAGGTGATTCTGCCCCTCTACTCAGCTCTGGTGAGACCCCACACTGCATCCAGCTCTGGGGTCCCCAGCACGGGAAGGACATCGACCTGTTGGAGTGAGTCTGGGGAGGGACGCAAGGATATCAAGGGGGTGGGGCACCTCTCCTATGAGGAATGTCTGAAAGAGTTGGAATTGTTCATCCTGGAGAAGCAAAGGCTCCGAGGGACCTTGTTGCAGCCTTTCAGTATTAAAAAGGGGCTTATAAGAAAAACTGGGATGGAATTTTGGGCAGGGCCAGTTGTGAAAGGACAAAGGGTAATGGTTTTAAACTAAAAGAGGGTTGATTTAGACCAGATATAAGGAAAAAATTCTTACTGTGAGTGTGGTGAAACACTGTAACAGGTTGCCCAGAGAAATGGTGGATGCCCCATCCCCGGAAACATTCCAAGTCAGGTTGGATGGGGCCCTGAGCAACTTTTTACAGCAGACGTTCTTGCTCATTGCAGGGGCCTTGGACCAGGTGATCTTTAGAGGTGTGTTCCAACATAAACCATTCCATGATCCTGTAGATTGCTCACCCAGGTACAATATTGAGATAAATGTGCCTTCCTGTGGGACTAAAGGCCTAGAGAATACTTGGACAGTTTAAGAGGAGTCATCTTAAGAGTGAGGATCAGAGCGATTTGTCAGGCTGCAGCCTCAGAGGAAACACGTCCTGCAAGAGAGTGTTTGAAGGAGAGGCTTCCTCACATTCCAGGGGATGGGTGTGTAATAGATTCTCTTGTAATCAGAATTTCTGTTCTCTACAAAGCTTTATTTCTAAGCAACAGTTTTATTTCATTAAAGAATATTAAGCTTAAGGTTATTATCATAGGTCCTAAGGAGAACAGAATCAAGTGTCATACAAAGCTTTGTCTGCAACGAGGACCTTTATCACTGCCTGGTTTGAAAGTGAGTACAACTCTCATTGTCAGCATCACACCATATGTAATAGGGCCTTAAATGATGCACAAATATGTACTGTGTTTGCAGAGAGTGAGAGAAGGCAGAGGTATATGTAGCTTGCTATGTGAGAAGTTAGTCTTACAAAGTTATAGAACCAGACCTGTCTGCAAAAAATTGAAATTAAATACTTAAATGGATGCTAAACACTTCCAGACATATAGTAGTTAAACATTTAAATGCATATAAAGGCCAAGGTTGGAGCAGGATTTGGAACAGAACAAATGTTTGTGCTTCAGAGTATAAACAAACCTCTTGCTGCGGATAAGTGGAAATTTTCTCCAGTGTCTGAAACACCTAGTGCCAGACTTTTTTTTTGTTTTTAATGTCCTTTTTTTTATGAAGACTCATATTCTGGTTGTTTTCTCATACTGTGAAATGCTTTACTAGGCAAGATACATATTTTCTTTTTTAAAATTTTCCTATTTGGTGTATCAGAATACAGGTAAGGATATATTATCTTTGTGGCAATGATTTAGAAACATGGTTTGGATTTTTAGAAACATTTTTATGCCTAATAGCCTTTTCAAAATTCTATTATGGACTTAATCCTTATTCTGTAAATGCTTAAACACTAGCTGGAAGTAATATGAACAGTGTTCTTGCCAACTTTGTTGTAGCCAATGACAGTTCAAATTGTCTAACTCTAATTTTTATAGCTTTTACAGTATGAGTAAATGAATTGCCAGAAAAGCTTGGGAGATCTGGAATTCTCTGGACTGTTCAAGGAGGTGCAGTTCCTTAATTCAGTTTAATTTAAATGTGTGTGGAAAGTGTAGAAAGGCCTCTGACTTGATTTAACTTTGACTTTTTTGACTTTGTGATCATTAGTAAGGTAGATGTGGAGATGATAAAATTTAAATGATTCATTCTCGTGGGGGTATCATTTTGTAAACAAAGCTAAATGTGTTTATCCTAATTTTTATGGATAGGTTGATACTTAAAAGTAGGGAGGTTGAGTCAAACAAAAAGTCCAGAGATGAGCTGTAATTCAGAACCTTCTCCTTTTGTGAATGTCTTGTGTCCTTTCTGCTGTTTGACTTTCCACTGCAAGTCAAAGCACGTCTCAAAATTGGTTGGAGGCTGTGGGTCAGTTGTGGGGCAACACTGTCCATGGCATTTAATGCAAAGCCAGTTCCTCCACATGTATTCAATCCTGTGCCTTGTGAGGAATATGAGTTAAAAAATTGTAAACAAAGATGAAGACAAAGAACCTGCTCTGTTCTGACACGATTTTATTTCATCAGAGCAGGCAAGGGGGAAACTTGTGTTCCATTCAAATGACACAGGTATATGCAGAAAACCTGTTCTTTGTCTTGGCCTATGTTAAAGCTCTTGTTTTGTTTGGCACAATTAATATATTTAAAAGTAGCATTTCCCTGCCTCGACTTATACTAGACCTGAAAGAAGAAGATTCTTTTGTTTCTTCAAATTAGTGTTGAGCATGGCTCACCATGGCATTTGTATTCCACCATCCTGTTTTACAGCACAGGTTACTGATTTTTAGAAACAGTCTGTTTCATACCGGGCTGTGAGAAGAAACAACTGTCTTTGCCTTGTCTCTGAGCATTTGTGTTTTGCAAAATCAAAGCAGCTAAAAAATTATTCCTCCATTCTTTCTGTACCTTGGATTGTGTACTTCTCTTGAGTCTAACAGGGACATTGGACATACAGGTTTTTTTACAAGAGCATTTCCAGTGTCCTACTTTCTGTCCTGTTTGTATCTTATACCCCAGTGACTGGATCAGGTAAGCTATCAAGGTTCAAGAAGGGAAATTTGTGTGGTTCTAGGTGTTTGCTTCTTATCCAGAAATAAGCTGGAAGTATTCATTTTGAAAGGCCTGAGCCTAAAACTCCTTTGGCAGCAATGCAAAATGCCTCCTTGTGTGTGTTTTGCTCCCATGTCCCATCTGCCTCTCACACCCTGTGTCCTTTGCATTTTGCTGAAATTTATATTGGTTTCTGAGGCTTGGCGCCAGACTAATCTGGCTGCAGGTGGCACTTGTGGTGAGGACCACAGGGGAGTGTTGCCTGATTGAAACTTCAGCATCCAGTCTTACTAGGTAGTACAACTAGTCTGGGACCTGTCTAGGTCATCTGTATCCCATCATCTTTCCATGTGGCCTTAGTCCAACCTCCTGTGGCTTCAAGATAGTAACTGTTCCTTGTGCTGGGCCAGCGCTGCACAGTGGTGTCACACAAGGGGGTCTAACCTGCAGACCACCTCTGGCAGAAATACTGTAAGTTAGTCAAGGTCTCAGTGGGGACATCTCGACTCTTTTGGTAACAGTGCTGAGGACTGCTGGATATTGAATTGATTTACTCTTAATCCCTCAGGGAGTAGCAATGCAACAGAACCAAACACTGACATACCTTACTTAGCTGTTCCTTCCCAAGAGCTGCAGATCTCCTGAAAAACAGAGCATTCCCATCCTGTATGGTGTACTGTACCGTACTGGGTTTAGTCATCTTTAGACTTCGCTGGGGATGTCTAAGCAAAAAGTTGGAAACTGCATTATTTCTTCTTAATCTGTTACTTCATTTCTAAACTTCTTTTACTGATAGTCAGAATTCTGACTTGTTCGCTATCTTAAAATTTCTCTCTGATGCTTGGTGAGAGCAGTGTGGCATTCATTTCCACTGCACATATTTCTGAGCTTGTTTTGATGTTTCTAGGTGTAACTGGGGCGTGGAGCCAAACTGTGCAATGCCTGCAAGGTCTGTTTGTGAACAGCTGCTCTGCGTTGGCAACGTGAACCAGGGCAACCATTTTCACACTGAAGTCATGGTCATGTGCTCTGCATTTGTATGTCATTTGCAGGATTCAGGCAGAATGCTGACGATGGAGGATGCAAATATGTAAGGCAATAAGGTGCCATGGAGCAAGAGAACAGAAATAAATAGTGTCTGCTTTGTATTTGTGACATACAGCCTGGCAGTGCTGATGTGGTGAGCGAGGGTTGGCTGGAGTTCAGATAACTGTCCTCTCAGTGATTGCTGTATTTGCCTACCTGTACTTTAAATGGTCTCAACTTTGTCTCTTCTAGGAAAAACAAAATGAAGGAACTAGTGTCAAACAGTACAACCAGTATTTCTCAAGCCAGGAAAGCTGTGGAACAACTGAAAATGGAAGCATACATGGATAGAATGAAGGTAAACTTAAACTTATTGTTGATATTTTGAATTCACTGACTAGTTTGTGGAGCAGCGTCCCTTTAATACTGCAGAAATCAAGAATCTGTGTTGAGCTATAAAACAATATTCAGTACTGTGAGCGAGTTACATACTGACTGGTGTGTTCTAGTGAAGTGATTTCCAAAGCCTGGCTTCAAGTCTGCTTCAGTGTGAGTGTCTGTTACATTTGTCAAAAGTGGTATTTTGTGAAATACCTAAAATCAGCTGGCAGGTGCACAGGTGCTGTTCTTTGTCACCTGTAGCTGAATTTAAGTGCAGCTCTGGTCTCTTGGTTTTTCTCCTTTAAGAACTGGAATAAGACTTTAAGATATTGCAGTGTTTTTAAATAATGACGAAACAAGCCAAATTGCTTTGCTCTGTTTTAGTGCAGACGTCATTGCACAAAAAATGTGTATGACTGCAGTGTGCAGTTATGATTCTTCACACTTGATAACTTGTTGTATGTGAAAGTTTGGTTTCATCATGCCCCTGAATACATGTGGAATAAATATTTTTGTTAAAGGCACTATTAAACAGAGGTTTTCAGGTTCTTTACCCAGAAAATCCTGTGTATTATTCTTGCATGCCATTCTGCTTTCCACTAGGCTAAAATTTTGTGAAATATCAAGCACCTAGAAGCTAATAATGTCATAGAACTTTTTAAGAAAGCAATGCTCATTTCTTTTGCTCTCTGCCCCTGAAAATAGGGAATAATTATTTCAATAAAAAATCCAGTCTCTACAAGTAAGAACTTTTTAGTCTTTCCATCTTCAAAAAGTAATGCATTTAAATTACCCAGTTCTCCGCAAACAGCTGTAACAGAGTTGTTACAAACTGTAACTGAGACTATTAGATAAGTAGGGCAATTTAGAAATGTACATTAAAATCTTCATGTAGTCTTAACTCAGTCTTTGTCCACCCATCCTGTGTGCTGAAAGTCTGCATGTAGTCTGCGTGGGCACAGCAGTATATATTTATGGTTTTTAAAATAGTCTCAGATCACAAACTCACCAGCTGGAAAAGTAGTGTTTATAATTCAGAAATATTAGTGCGATTCACACGAGTGGTCAGTCTTGCTCATATGAAAATAGAAATTTCAGTTGCTCTATTTTGTGGCAGTTTTTAGCGATGTCTTCTAGGACCATGGAATTTGCAAAAGTAGTTTCTCTGTTTGACAGTGTGTCACAAATTCATCACATAACCTGTTAACAGGGACAGGTGTTTGTTTCCTGCGGTAAAAGAAGGTCTGCTTTGGTTAGTCCCAACTCAGGTCATATTGCAGCTGCATGAGCAGAATTGGCAAGGGGGTGTGTGGGTGGCAGAGGAAAGGGTTGGAAAAATATGTCCCAGTTTATTGGCATTTGAAATTGCTGATACTTAGTAGATTGTCTTAGACCGGCTTCTATATATTCAGCAGTAACTGTAATGTCCCATGTCATTAGGTCAGTTATGCAGATAGCTTCATTAGTTAGGTGTGTAACACTCTTAATTACATATGCAAGAAAGATATAGGTGCAAGAAAGACGTAGGTTATTTTTACAGTCAGCTTAATTAAAAAGAACACAGTTATTAGCAAATGTGGCAGACCTAAAAAAAAGTTAGCTTGAAAGTGCAATTATTTCACGTTTCGAAACAGCCTGGGACCGAAAACACACCAAAGAAAATCTGACATGTTTCAGAATTATGAGGGTTCCTATACTAACATCAAGCAAACATAAATTTTCAAAATGTCTTGATTTCTAGAATTTCTTTGAACAAGCATATGAGGGGTTGTGAGAAACGGTTGATTGGCTTTTTATTCCTTCAAAATCTGCTTGGCTTTTTAATCTTGAATCAGTTAAGTGTGTGTTTCAGCCCAAATTTTTCCAAGACACTTTCCAGTGGTTTCAACTGGAGATTTTAAGTTTTCAAATCATCACTGTAAAGGCAGATAAATGAACTTACTTCCTTTTTTTTCTGACGTTTTGCATCTGATTAAACTAGTTAGACATTTAACAAAAGATCAGTGCTTCCCAAATAATTTAATTAAACCCTCTTCTGCAAATAGCTATAGCCAAGTGGTTATTCCCACAACAGGCAAGACCACATTGCTAATATTGAAGAGGTGTCTGTGTTATTGACTGGGGAAATCAGAAGTTCTAGTTTATTTTTCTACTACAGAAGCACTTTGTTTTCCACGCACAGCAGCTGCTGTAACCAGCAATAGTTGGGTGTGCTCGATTAAAATGTTGTAGTTAAAAGTCTTTTGATAGTTGCCGACCCCCCACTGTGTTCTGGATTTTTCAACTGATTTAAGAAGCCCTATCAAGTCCTATAGCCAGTCAGAGCAGCAAAGCAGTGCTGTGTTCTGAGGTTCCACAAAGACAACTCGCTGCTGAGGTGCGAAAGAAACAGAACAACTCAAAAGAGGAGGATGAAGTTATTGGTGTATTGATCGGTAGATGGAAGGAGAATTACTGTGGGTTTTTTTGTAAACCGTAGGAATCCCAGAAGGATTGTAATTGAACCTGTCTTTCCTGGCAAAGGAACAGCTAGAGTTACAATGGAGAAGTAAATAGAAAGCTGGAAATGCAGATTCCAAGCTAGGAAACACCAAAGTAAATCAGATGAACAGTGGCCTCATGGGTAGTAGAATAATGTGTCTTCTAAGGATGCTAGCAGTAAAATCGAGAAAGCAAAGTTAGCATTGATGTTTATCAGAGTTGTCTTCAGAATAAAGCACTATTTAATGTTCTCTTTGCAAGCAGAAAAGCAAGAGTGCCCTGACATTTGAGTCCCTTGGCATATCAGTTATTATTCCATTTTCTTTTTCCGTAGGAAGGTAGAAAGTATTCCTAACTGGTCTTGGATAGTGTGGGGAGATGAATGGTGGGAATGCCAATAAATGTGTGTGAGTCTCTTTGTTTTAGATGTAAAGGATAAGCAGAGTGGGTGTTGTAGCAAAGATGGTAATTAGTCACAATCCATGACAAGACAGAAGACATGGTAATTGCAGCATTTTGCCCTGTCACTGAAGCTTATAATTATTAGTGCAGCTAACAGGATGTTCTAACTCTGGCAGTTTTTATCACCTCTGCTATTCTGAAATATAATGGTAAAATTTCACAGTCCTCCTGAGACTAATTCTTTAAAGCATCAGGGTTGAGTCTTTTGTTGAATTTTGTTTTCCCTTTTGTTAATTTGATAACAAGATGTGTTTTTTGCTACAGAGAGTAAAAGTAATTCTACAAAATGTGAGATCAGTGTGATACCTATATAGTCCATCTCCTCCAATCCATACACCTTAAAAGATTTTTTAAAAATGAAATGTTAACTTTCTGATAGAATTCATCAATCAAACTGGAGTCTGATTTTTTCTTTAGCCACTTCTGCAATATGTATAAATTACTTTGAATCTGCAGACCAAGCCGTATTGCGTAGGAAAGCTGACATGATAAATGTGTAGGCTTCATTTGAATATTCAAATCACATGCATTTATTTTAATTCTTAGGAAAAGCTATTTTGAAACTGTCCAGCAACATTTGGCTACAAATAACCCCAAAGGCGAGTAAAAGCCGGGATAGAGTGGGCTCAGTTTAACTCCTTCCATAGCACAATGGGACGATCACATAGCACATCACTTTGTACAGCACAGCCCGCAGCCCTGGCCGTGGGGCACCTCTGAATGCTGCCTGTGCCAAAGCAGCCATCCCTGCTGGAGCCTTGGTGCCATGCTCAGTGCACAGGCCTTCCACCACTGCTCTTCCCAATAATGACACTGAGCAGGAAACTTGCTGGACGCAATGTTGTATTTTGCTCTTTTTTGGGCCGCGGGTCTGACTTTGCCAACGCTGCTCACAGCCGCAGGAACTTGTGTTTTCATTGCTTCTGGACTGTGATCAGCTCATTCAACTCCCTGTTGTGAATGGTCATTATTCCACTGTGCAGGCCTAAGTTACTCCACTTTTAGTGAAGAAATTGTTATAATTCACTTTTATGACTAGTGTAATCCCAGTGGGAGGATTTTTCCTCTCAAAACCTTTAGGACAAGTTAGATACAAAAATGTATGGTCAGCTTTTGCTAGTGAAAACCCTTTTTATTGTTGTATCATATCATAGCACAGCAATACCTAGAGAAACAGGAAATTATATTATTGCATTTATCCCTTCTAAGAATCAGGTCTGAAATTGTACTTCTCTTCTGTTGCATGAAAATCAATATACTTGGGCTGATGTTGCTTATCCATGCATGGAACAAACAAGATCATTACGGGAAAATTGTTACAATCCTTTGTACTTTGAGGTCTGTAACTTTCCACACATTTTTGTTTTACCTTCTTCTTTCTTGAGAAGCACTGGTTCTTGTGAACATCTCTTCTGATTTGTTCAGTTTTCTGTTTTGCCTGTGCCCAGCAGCCTTTTGTTCACATGTAGTGTCTCTGCCATCCTTTTTTCTTACAGGCCAACTCAAAGACAAACTAATTTTAAATAATCTTAACACTCTTACTTCTTCCGTTAGGGGGATAGTCTATGCTGGGGTGCCAACCACAGATACTCCATAGGTTTAAGCATTTGACAAAGGCATACAGAAATTTAAAATGAAGAAAATAAAGAAATAAAGAGTCTGTAACTGTCTTCAGAAGTTCATTTAAATGTCTTCCGAATTCTGATTCAATACCCTTTGGCTTCATAGGTCTAATCTGAAGCCTACTATGGGCTGGGTTCATGTCAAAGCAAGCAGGGTGTGGGGAAGGTTAAAGCTAATGCTGATGACACACCTGCTAGAAAAATACCAGAAATGTGATTTGTTTCTTAACTCTAGTTGTGCAAACATGCTGACCTCGGTGTTTGACTGGGGACAAGCTGTCATGGTGCTCAGAGAAAAGACTTCTTTGTAAAGACTCCAGAATTCATTTTCTCAACTATCAGAATATTGAAAACCCAATAATTCACCAAAGTAAAGAGCTACAGATAGCTATGAATATCTTGCTGACTGAACAGAACAGAAAATTTTGTATATACTTTCTAAATTCTTGAAAAAATAAATGAATCACCATGGCCTACTGTCACCAATATTCTTATGGCATGAAGCTGCAAAAGTTACAAGGTTTAATATTTCATTTTTCACTTAATGCAAAATAGCTTGCACTGCAAATATTCAACACACTGCTACATTTTTGTATGACTTTTCGGTGAGCATAAACCCATGTTCTGAATTTGGAGACTTGAGAATTGTTTATTTTAGAAGTATAAAAATACTAAGTTAAAAAATATTAAGGTAATGCTCAAGTTTAAATGAATGCTGTGAATAAAGGACTACTTATAGTAACTTACTGAGCAGAAGACATTAGTCTTGCTTCAGCATTTAGCTTAAATGAGAGCTATGACACACGGTGTTCAAGTTGTGTTCCTGATTTATTATTTCTTTTAAATCCCATGGTCATGTGCCTAAAGAACTTTTTATTTCGCATCCAGAGGAGCAAAGGGGAGAGAGAGTGTTTGTGGAAAACCTTAAAACCAGTGAAGGGGAGTAAAAGCTGAAGCAGGTTTTTCTACAGAAACAGACAGTTCAAGGAGAATCTGTATTGCTCATGGGTGGTTAACATATAAATGTTTTAATGACTATGTGCTCCTGACCTCCTACTGATGGAGAGGAACAGCTCGATGTGGATCATATCAATTGATACCATCTATGTCACTATGTTAGATAAAATGTATGTAAGGATCACTAGGCCTAGGAACAGCAAACTGAAACATGTGGTGTCTAATATTTAAAGGATAAAGCAGTCTACTCCCGGTTTTACAACAGCCTCCATTATCATTTGTTCTATGAAAAATATTTATGTAATTCAGATTGGTTCAGAATTAAGTAGTTCTCTCTTCTCTTCTATTAGGTATCCAAGGCTGCAGCAGATTTATTGGCATATTGCGATGCGCACATTGGAGAAGATCCCCTTATTATTCCTGTACCTGCATCTGAAAATCCCTTTAGGGAGAAGAAACTCTTTTGTACTATCCTTTGAGTCAGTTTTCAATTAAAAATGTCATCTGCTAAAACTTGGTATCAGTGTTGCATGCTTTTAGCATTTTTTTCTTCAGATGTCAATACTTGCCCCATAACTACAATATTTTTGGAAGGTAGCACAATTTCTGCTAAAACTCCCCCTAAAATTAAAAAAAAAAAGCTTAAAAATTCAAGGTAATGCTTATCTTTCAGAGCAATGTACAAGTTTAATTTCAGGTCTTCATAAATACTCTTCTGGTCTTAATGAAAGTATCAAGTACAGTATCAAATTGTAGATATCTTTGCCAGTCATAGATTTTTCTGGGACCTAAATGAGTCATACCAATTCTTGAAGCTATTTTTAACATTCTTATTTTCTTTGGAAGGTGAATTCAATTCATTTGCCTTTACAAATTTCTATCTAAAGAGAGTAGTGTGACCTTTTCCTCAAGTAGCACTATTTAGGAAAAAGTCCCAGTGATTTACAATGTTTGGAATGATCAGTCTTATACAGTAAGTGGTGTCTATAAATATGTTTTCTGAAGAGTATAAGAAACTTGACTACAAAAACAATCCTAGTGAAGTGCCGTTGTAGCTACAAGCAGAATGAAGATGTATAGTCACACACCAGGATTACATCAATAAAACTGTAGAAAAATGTGGTTTCTTGTATCTTATTTTGAATGACAATGATTTAAATTATTTAGAAAGTAAACTGAACTGTGAAATAACTGTTCCTGAGGGTCTTAGCTGAGGGTGTAAAACTGCCCTGAACAGCACAGGGAGGGGTATATTTTCTGAGCAGCCCTCTACATGCTTTTGCCCATGAGAGTAGGACTTTATGAGGATGGAGAGTAATGGTAAATAAATGTTGTTCTAGGATATGCAGCGTGACCACTGTGCTGTTGACAGCCACTATGTTTGTGTATTTTGTGGCCACAGATTAGTTAAGTTGTCAGCAAGTAATTTGTGGAAGTTCTGGGACATTTTTTTGTTTCAACTTTAAAGTGCAGTGAGAGGAAAAGAATGAGGTGTGAAATATGACTGCCTTCTTCATGAAGTAAAATTAAACTCATACAAGGCACCTGGTGGAAGCAGCTGTTATTTTACAGACTTTTTTTTTTTCGTTCTTCTCCTTAAAAAAAAAAATAACGAAAGCTCTTTTCCAATCTGTTGCATTAGGACAGTTCTCTCACTGCAGTACCTCATATGTACAGTGTATCAGTCAGCCCCATGAGGCAGGAGACAATTTTGTTGGAGAACTGCACCAGTCTGAGCTGAGACTCTGAACAGCCACCCATAACAGATCAAGCTTCCTCCCTTCCTCTGCACAAACCTGTACTCCATAAACATCTTAAATACCTGCAAGGCAAAAAACTAGCTGAGGAACTGAGGGCCTTGGGATATACTTAAATGCTGAATTTAGATGCTAAAAAGGGGTGCTTGGTGAACAAAGCCATGTGCCTTTCCCCCAAAGTGCATGTACCATCTCCAGCTTATTTTT
Organism: Cnemophilus loriae; assembly: GCA_013397755.1. NCBI lineage: Eukaryota > Metazoa > Chordata > Aves > Passeriformes > Corvidae > Cnemophilus > Cnemophilus loriae. The sequence goes on along the minus strand of VZTF01004190.1, from coordinate 869,447 downwards.
AGCAATTTCCATCAATGTCTGTTGTACTGTTTTGTGCAGTGGAAATACAAGATGTCTGCATTGTGCAGGTTTTGTTTTCTTTGCCATTCAACTTGGATAATGTGCCTCACCCGACTGCCTTCAGCTACCAGTCTGGGCACACGAGACAGCGGGCTTTGGACTATGCTTCTGCTGCTGGCAGAAATCACCTCATGTCTCATATGCAATATTATTGTAAAAAACACTACATAACAATGTTCCTTTTAACCAATAGGCTTTTGGGATGTCTTTCATTCAAAGATTTGTTTTTTGAACTGGGCAGCTAAAGACATCAGTATCTTAGCAGGCTTGACATATCTATGCTGAAAAACATTCAAGTGTCTTGAACAGGTCTTATTTTTGGTAGGCTCATCCTTGGTCCCTCTTTCAAATTTTTCAGCTTAAGAATTCCCATTCCTAACTTTTAACAAGGATATTTCTTAATGCATGGTGTGTTTTCATTGTGGGGGTAGAGAAATAGGGTTTAGCAAACTGAGTAGCTATTTTATTGACAGTGAAATAAAAAAAGGCTTTCTGAAAATATTTATTAAAAAGAGCAACAAAATGCTTAATAAGGTTCTTTAGGGAATCCTTCCTACAGTGTACGTGATTTGGTAACTGCTCTGATCACCATGGCAACATTTTCATTTGTCCTTCTGCATGTATGGTTTTAACTGGAACAGCATGGGAGGAGAATATAGGGCATACAGCTTTATTCTCAAAGGCTTTGTAACAACTTGCATTTGTGGCTCATCATTAACATTCCCATCTAAAATAACAAAATTGCCACAGCTTATTACAGTATTGCAAACAGCTTGCTTTCTGTTTCCAATTAGGGTTAGTGTCTGACGTCCTGAGATTGAAACATTTCACAGCGCTTTTGAGCATCTCTGGTTACAAGAGCTGCATTTACAAAATCCAGAATTATTATTCACAAGAGGAGAATGTCATTCTTTCAATCGTCAGGTTTTTCTCCAAAATTTTTCTTCAAGGAGTTGTGAATGTGTTGGAGTTATGTCTTAAATAGTTGGTTCCCATGTTTATGGTTTCTTTCATCAATTTATAACTTTCATTAGGTTAAAGAAAAGAAAATGTATCTGTTAAGATGATTTTATGCTTGTAGTTTTAAAAAAAGAAATACATGGAATACCATAAAATGCATATTTATGTTAGCAGATGTCTATAATGTGTCTGAAGAGGTTAAACTGTAGAAGCATAATTCCTTACTGGAAAACAGAACAGTAAGGAATTATGCTTCTACATTTCTCTAACATTCTTGGGCCTTATTTACCAGTTCCTTGAATGAAGATATACTATTGGCAAATTACTAATTTGAAGGGGAAGAGGGTGAGGTGAACTTGGAAGATCAGCACTTCAAATAAAATTGTAACAGCTTTGGATTGCATACAAATATATTACTTTCCATAAGAACACCATCAAAAAACTGACTCTCTGAAAGAGAATGTCATCATCTGGTTCACTTTTATTTAATGCCAGCTTGATCCACAAATCAACATTTAAAAGAATATCTTTTCCTCCAATCCCTGCAAACCATAAAATGTCTTTGTCATTATTACATTTTGTGCTGCTTTGGCCTTTGAGGCCATTTGGATAATCTGCTATCGAGTTTCACGCTCAAGTATCTTGCCTCAGTTCCACACAAAAATACTGATTTTGTACATTTTTCTAAATAATGAATACATATTATATCATGAAGTATAGAATGATATAAAAAATAAAAAGCTCTCCAAAATGCGGATTTATCTAACAGAAAGGTTTCCTGTAGGCTGAAGCAATGAGTTTATATTTTCATCAGTCTGATTTGATTCCTACTAATTTCAGTGAAAACAAAACCAGACCTGCTGCCATCCTAATGCTGTACTGCCCTCTCTCTCTCTCTTTCATTTCATGTGCCATTAGGCTTGTTTATTTGTAGTTCAGGCCCAGAAAGTAATGGGTGCTCTCTCTTAGCTGTGTGAGTTGGGGCTGTCATCTCATGGAGTGAGAACTTCAGAACAGAATTGGGTTCAAGTTTCTGACGTTTTATGAGTAATCCTTTCTTCATATCCCAACTCCTGCTGCTCTGATGAAATGAGAGTTCCCAGTGGTGGATTGGTGGTAAATTGTAATGTCTGAGCAGCACAAGAGGGGCTGGCTGTTTTGCCTCCTTCAGATTAATCTCCTTGGTTTACTTTGAATTTAAGATGCTACCATTTCAGTACTAAAAACTATTTTCCTCCTCTCTGTTATATACTAAATTCCCCTTCTTTGCTTCCTATACCATGTATTAAATTAGTAGCAGGGTGCTTGGCTGGTGCTGACAGGCAAATTTTTTAAGCTACCCTCTATGAATTTATGGTCAAAGGAGGAGAAAAATATGGAAGGAAGTTTAAACTAAGCTCTTCTACATCACATCATAGGTTCAAATAAATACAGCCTTTACTGTCAGTGGCACTAAGGTAAACAATCGTTCACAAGGACGTTTTAACCAGGCATTTTTGCAGCGACTTACGACAGGATCAGCTCCAACAGAAGGAAAGAACACTTTGGGAACAAGAGTCTGTAAAGGTGCATATTAAAGCCTAAACATCAATGAGGCAGCCATTTACTCAGTTGGATTTCTGATATTAAAGGAGTAACAAAATATGTGCTTTGGGAGGACCTGATTATATAGTTTTTCCTATCTCTTCATTATACAGGGATAAAAATCTGTATACATATTTTTCCTAGAAAATGCCATAATTATGGCTGTCCTTTGTGTCTGCATCAGAATATGCATTTGTTTCTTCAAGGAGACTAAAGAAAAGTTGGGGGAGGAGTGGTTCCTAGGAAATATAGGCTTCTTTTACTGAAAACTAATACTTAAAGTCGTTAGACTGACTTATATAGCAATGTGTGAAAAACAGTGTGCAAACTTACCAGAATAAGTGTTACATAAAATTTTACGGGCACCTGCACATTTAATCTTTAGATAAATATTGTACATTTGCATCTAATTGAATTCAGCTTTATAGCACTATTAAATTAAGTACAGCCATAAATACCACAACTGGTATGGGAACAACTTTTCTGTCTGTTAGAGGAAGATGTACGTCTGAGTTTGTCAAGTACATTTACACCACTCACGCTTGTGAACAAACAAAATGAGCAGCTTTACCCTAAAATTGGGTCTTTTCTTTCCAAAATTCCTATCACAAGTAGAAACTGCACAGGCTCGTCTATTACTGCCACCTACTGATGAAGTGATAAACAGCCGACTGAGACAAAAAAGTACCAACACTAATTAGTAATGACCAAAAGAGAGATTCTAAATTAATACACAAACTGTCCAAAACAGAGAGCCAGCACTCCTGTTTTTGTGGGCTGGATTGTGTAAGGTTTCACTTGGCACTGTGGCACTGCTGCAGCACTGAGGTGCAGTTAAACCTCATGCTTCAGTTCCAGACTGCTTAGCTTAAGAAAACACAAAAGACAAACACATTACTTGGTTAAATAGGTCCAGTGTCTAGCTAAAAACGCCTCCAAAAGTTGTGGAAGTCGTTGAGTGTATTAGTTGGAGTTAATTTTCCAGTTAACTCAGATGCCTGTCCCTCAGTGCTGCCGAGACATCAGTTGTGCCCTTTGCTCCCTGGAGCAGGTGAGGTGGTTGCCAACAGCAGCAAGGCTCAGCTCTAGGCCAGAGTGAGCCTCCAGCCCAGAGAGCACCCAACAGCTCTCACTGACTGCTGCTCTGTTCCTTCACACTCAAGCTTCACTCCTGCCTGTTGGGTTTTTTATTTCGGGGGCGGGGGGTGTTCTCCAATTACTGGAGTCTGGGCCAAATACTTCCTCATATGCCACAGCATAATAATACAGCCAGAACAGAGCTTAGGCCACTGCTTATGCTTAGAGTGGCATTTTATGGAAAATACGCTAGGCATGCCATAAGGATGTGTTTCAAAAGACCACCCATTCCACAAAATGTATTTGTCATGTAGCTTCTCGCTGCACCATACCCTCTTGTGTCTTTGAGCTTTAGGTGGCATCCTTGAGCCCTTCATTCTCCCTATGGCATACTCTAAAGACATGCACAAATTTTCAGGGAAAGGAAGGAATAAGCCATACTTTATAGAAAAGAACCACTATAACTTTTAAAAAACCTTTCAGGTAGCAGTGACTTTACAGATATTTACAGTGTAACAACCTGTCTCTGGCAAATGTGGCTCATGTGACTTTTTATGCTTAACTTTCTTGTTGCAAAAACTCTTCACTACCATGGATTCTTGTCCGAGAGGCTTCCCCCTGGAGAGCACATCAGCTTTTATCCTAACCATCAGAACACAATACACAGATTTCCAATACATATATCTGCAGTGCTGATATGAACATGTCAGTTATACCCTTAAAAGATCAAGTGGCAAAACTTCAGGTGCTGAGATTCTTGAGAAAGAAATCCTCTACAGAAACTTTGAGAATATAAAGAATGTTATAGACAGCAGCCCCTCTGATGTCTTCTTTCTCAGACTTCATGTGCTTTTTGTTCTGAAAGTCTGCTTCACCCTCTGGAAATTTACTACAGAAAGCAACTATGAAATAGAAATTAGAAGGCCATAAAAGTGATTACATTTCTTTACAGTTCTGTCCATACCAGCTAAACAAATACTTGCAATGGGGGTGTGAATACATTTGAGGATATTTAAACAGAATCTGGATAAATGAAAAAAATACATTAAAAGACCATTAAAGAGGCCAAGTTAAGCACTTGTTTAAGAAATGTCAGAGGTAGGTTTGTTTATGCATATTCCATTTGCTTCTCTCATTTGTATGTACTACTATCCCAGATCACCACTGCAGGAATTCCCACGAGGCACAGTATAGGCAGTGCTCAGTTAATGAGCAGTTAGTCAGTACTATTTTGGTGTTGTTTCTCATTGTGTAGCCCCAGGCCTGATTTACTCACAAATTCTGCTTTCCATGTAGAACTGTTCCCTGGTGAGCTTCTCTGTGGTGCTCATCACGGATTGCTTCACAAAGTATCTCCACAGTATCCTGGAGGAATACGAGGGCGGAACTATTTGCATCTTACAGTGGGAAGCTGAGGCAGAGCCTGGACAGATTGTGAGTATCTGCTGCTCCAGAGTTAGCTCTTTCAGCATCTCACACAATGTTCCCATTTGCTCAGCCCTCAGCTCTGAGAACTCAGCTCTACAAACTGAAATGCCTTTTGCAAGTCAAACACACAGAAACTAAGGGAAGAAAAACAACGTGAAGTATTTAACTTCATGATTTTCCTGGTCTTGTCAGTTCTCCCAAGCAGCAATGACCCTTAGCCTTGTAGCCCATATTTTGTGGTCCCACCTCACTGACCCTGCACCTGCTGCAACAAATGAAGCAGCCACCTGGTGCTTTCTCCAGCAGAGCACATCCATCCTAGGGTAAGGTAAGCACCATGAGTGGAAAATAGCACCAGGTCATGTAAATAATTTTAAATGAAATATAGCCTGAATATTATCTATCCAGTGATAGATAATAATGAAATTGTAAACAGTATGTGGCCAATTTGCTTTGCAATCCCCCAACATCTTATCTCTTTACCAGGCATGCGATTAAAAAGTGTATTTGCTGTTGTACGTCTCAGTAGGACTTTCTACAAACCTTATTCTCTTCTGTACATGCATCCTGAAGTCTTTGTGCCACTTGTTAAAAATAACTGTATTCTAGCTGCACATGAAGTAGCTAACCCCACCAGCTGGCTGCTGCCTGATTATTGGATATTTGATGTTCCACAACTCTGCAAGACATTCCTGTTTGCTCTCTGAGATGTGCTTGTCAAGATTTAGCTGCTGCCACATGGGCAGTTTTGAGTCCATTTCTATTTTTGATTGTCATGAAGATGTCAAGGAGTCAACTTAGGCTGTAAAATTTCTTATTGCTATATTGGTAAGTTTGGATAACTGTGACCTAATTTAGGAAAACTTAAAGCTACTCCTCCAAACAGACAAGAAGATGCAAAAACTTAATTAAAAAAATAAAAGGCTCAGCAAAATAATAGACAAATAATTTTAAACAAAACTTCCTTAACTGGAAGTTAATTCATAAAATGTTAAGTGGAAAAATTAAGAAAATTATACTGTGTACTACTGAAAGGCATTTAAAGAATAATGCAGTCATCAGATGCAGTCAATGTGGGTTCTCAGAAAGAAAGTTCTGCTTAACTAATTTGATATGCTTCTATGACAGGGTCGCTGCCTAGTGGATGAAGGGAAGGAGGTGGATATAATTTTTGTGGATTTTAGTGATTTTAGTCTCTCACAGCACCCTTCTGGACAAGTTGTCTAACAGTGGGATAAGCAGGTTCATGATGTGTTGGGTGAAGAACTGGCTGAAGAGCAGGCAGAGCTCAAAGGGCTGCAGTGAAAGGGGCCACATCTGGCTGGTGACCAGGGAAATTTCTCAGGGCTCATGTCTAGAGCCAGTTCTGTTCAATATTCTGTTTATCAACAATCTGGATGCAGGAGCTGAGCACACCATTAACAGATCTGCTGGTGACACCGAACTGGGAGGTGCTGTTGACTCTGTAGGAGGCTTTACAGAGGGATCTAGATAGATTGGAACACTGGGTCGTGATTAATGGGATGAAATTTAGCAAGTGAAATGTCAGATCCTGCACCTAGGATGGAGCAACACTAGGCACTCCCAAAGGAGTCTGGGAACTCTTCTACACCTGTACTTCATTGGATCAGAAAGCCAAAAGGGGAAGCAGTAAGACATTTCTTCTGTTTGGGAAGATAAGCAAAATCTATTTCTTGTAAAGACGCTAAGCAAGGTAAGGAAAGGATTGATAAATCCTCAATATGGACAGTGAATCTGTTTAGATTATGAACACTGGAAAAAGAATAAAACACATTCTTGGGATGCAAATTTACAACCCTTTAAACTAATAAAGCCCTTCACACGCTGATCTGTAATCTCTTTAAATATTTTTTCTTTAAAAAACTAAAGGCATAAAGATTTTGTGAAAAGTAATATATCAGTGTTACTGCTACATGGGGAGAAAGTTAAGCCCCAAACCCCTAAAATGGAGTCTCTCACCAGACCTTCCTCTGCTTTCAGATGGAGTGCGCAGAGATCAATAAAACACAACTCCCTAGGGATGAACTCTGCTAAAATATACACAGCTCCACACTGATTCTTGCTCTTCTCATCTGCTGCTCCTGTCCTAAAAATATCCCAGCTGCCCACTAGGGGCAATAATTAGGCAAACAAACATTAAAAAAAATCTGAATGCTACGGACTGGCTAGCTTTGGTACATGAGTACAGCTCTAGTATCCATCATGTCTTCTCTGTGTCAGACAGCAGATACTTATCCCAAGGGACTATGCAAATTTAACAGAAGCATCTTAAGTTTGCAAGCAGCCAGGGGAATAAAATTTCTGTCTCTTCTGTCTCCAGCTCTTGTGCCCAACATGTTGTGCCTGTACTATACTTTGTGCGCCAGAGGTACCCTCTGAGTCCGTACTGTCAGAAGAGTATATCTGCTCAGAAAGAGCATAATGAAAACAGTGTATTTTTTATAGAGTTGTTATAACCCAAATCAAAATATAACCCAACCTAAAAGTTTTTGTTTTTCAGAAAAGTAATTTAACATTATCTAGAAGTTATATTCCAGATCAATTTTTCTTTCCATAGTATACATATCCATGATTTCTAAATCTAGGAAAAAATCTAATTTTTATATGGGCACTTTTTAAAAAGCATGCTTAAAACTCAGTGGCTTGAATCCATGTTTAGACACTCCAATATCAGCTTGTTTCCCAAAAATACTAGTCCTCATAAAAGCCCTCAAGAATGCAAATTGAAACTTCTTTACTTATGGGAACTTCTGGAAATCGGGTTAATGGCTGGGTTTCATCACCTCATGATTTACATACAGGTGCACACTGTCAGTATCTTACCGATGGTGATGAAGTTGGGAGGCTTAGGTAAAATCTTTGGCTTTAAAAATCTCGTAGAGAAGGCAACAGAAAAATGGAATAGGAAAGGCCAGTCCTCTGCAACTAAACTGCATTTGTAACCATTTCCTACATGACTACCAAAAATGCATATGTATCATCCTTTTGACCTGGATATCCTGTTTGTGTAATGTGGAGAAACAGATTTCTCCTGGTTTGTATGTGATACGTTACTTATCCTTGGCGATGGTAGGTAATACCACAGGGAAAATATTATATTAAAGGATTGGGTGCTCTGTTTTGCCTGCAAAGAAGTAATTTCTCCCAGGTATGTTTATAAGATTAATCCCCATAAGATCACCTGGCATGGGGGGAGAACCTAATATATTGGGTACAAGGAATGTAGCCAAATATAGATAAATATTAGTAGTTGGACCAGTTTTTATTTCTGCAGCTGAACTTGCTGAAAGGCAAGCCAAATGTAAATAGAGATTAATAATAGCATTTTTGTGTAAATGCTTTCCCTAGTACTACTATTTCCTGACAAGTACTCAATTGCGTATTAAATATGTTTTAACTGTGCAGCAAACTAAAACTGATGTATTTCCAACACATTTTCCTCTGCTTGTAAACCTAATATATAAAAGTTAACATCATTGGTTTGCCTTCTACTATCTCACTCCGCTTGACAAAAAATAAACTAAGCAGTTTGAAAGGACTGTAGGCATTTTCCAAACACTTTTCATGGCTTGGCTCTTTCAAAAAAAATAGATTTGTCTTCTTTTTGTAAAAAAAATAATTACTTTCCATTCTACTTCATACGGATCAGGTTCTGTTACTAATTAAATGTGTTTCTAATAGACTAATACCAGCAGACATTCATTTAGGCCTTATGGCTATCACACATAATCTTCTAGTTTATACATTAACAAGAGGCAGAAGGCAGAAAATGATGTACAAAAAGTTCCACCTGAACTTGGGGAAGAAATTATTTACCGTGCAAGTGACTGCACACTGGAACAGATTTTCTGGAGAGGTTGTGGAGTCTCTCTCACTGGAGATGTTCAAGAACCCTCTGGACACAATCCTGTGCCAGGTGCTCTAGGATGACCCTGTTCGAGCAGAGAGGCTGGGCCAGATAACCCCCTGTGGTCCCTTCCAACATGACCCGTTCTGTGAATCTCTGATTCTGAGAAGTCTTTGCTTATTTATCCACATCACTTTTTCAGGTAGATTTATCCACATCACTTTTTCAGGTAGATTTATCCTGGCGTAGTCTGAGGAAACAAATTTCTCCTTGTTACCTGCAGGAGACCAGAGACAAGTAAATTCCCAAGGTGCTGATAATATTATGCTCTCCTTCATCCGATCGTATTTAAACCCTTCTAGCCAGGACAGAGTTCTGCGCACGGCGGGTCAGTCCGTAGGCACCCAATTTCTCGCAGTGGTGGCTGAAGGTAACACGTGAAGCCGAGCTCGGATTATCGACATTTCATAACGAACTTAAAGATTCTTGGCCGTGATCCAGCAGCGGTTAAGGACACTTTGATTGTCTAACACCTCCCTCCCCTGGATTTTCAGTCAAAGAACATGTTACCAGCTGGAATAAAATACTCCACAAACAGTTTGCGAGCGCCGTAGCAGGTCTTCGCCAAGGCGAAGCGCTCTCTCCTCTTTATTGGATTAGTAAAGGATTGTTCTGGAAAACTATTTTGTTCCTAACGCGACGACTTTTGAGAAGGGGCATTCGGCGGCTTATCGAATACCGATTACCCGGGGAGGGGCTCCCCCGCAGCTGGTGCCGCGGCCGGGGGCGGCCGGGCGATCTCGGAGAGGCACAGCCCGTGAGGTGGACGCGCTGCCACCGCCAGCCCCC
>VZTF01004190.1:779911-859428 GCA_013397755.1 Cnemophilus loriae | reverse complement strand
AGGGAGGCAGGTAACGGGAGGCGAGGGGAGGGCTGGGGGGATGCTGTGGCCGGGGCAGCGGGAGCAGCGCCCAGGTGCCCGCGGGGTTCATCGGGAGGGAGCGTCCCGTACCGAGGAGCGGCGGAGAGCAGCGCAGGCTCCGCCGCCCGAACCGGCGGTACCGAGCGCGGTCGCGGTGCGGGGCTGCCGCGGGTGCGGGGCAGCAGCTCCCGCTTCCGAGCGCCCCCTGCGCCGCGGGTGCCCGCCGGCTCCCACCGAGGCGCGTGGGCAAGAAATTCCCACCGATCTCGCTCGTGTCGCATCATTCCCGGTCCTAGGAATCGCTCTTTGCACTGCGCTGTGTTTGCCTCAGCGGTCTTTAAAACCCCTGTGCTGCAAAAAGCTATTCATAGGACTGGGCATGATCCAACGCGAGTGAAATCCGACCCCTGAGGGCTTACCTTGTGCTCCTTATAAAATGAGGGGTAGTTTTCGGGTCACAAGTCTTCACGCCTGGAGGAAACGGGCATCTGTTGGAACAGAAAGTTCTGTCAGCTACCCACAGGTGCTGTTTCACAATATTAAAAAATACTGTGTGTGAACACGTAATGGCGTTTTCTTTACTTGGGATGTGCTTAGAACTGTTTAGTGAGCCCTTAGCCTGCTCACTAATGGAGCTGCACTCTGCAACTGGTGCCTGTTCCCCGTGCAGGGTGTGCACAGCTGTGAGGAAACAAGAGTCTGCTGATTGCCAGTGGCAATTAATAATGCAAATATGCAAGAATCAAGGTCAGTGCGTTTGCATAGTCTGAAAGCTGCAGAGTTGCATAGGTGTCTCTGTGTGTATATTCTGGCTCTTGCATATCAAATCAGCAGTGGTCACACTTGAATTATAAAAGAATGGGAGTTCTAATTGTTGAACTTCTAGCCTGACGTGCGTTTGAATTGCCTGGTTGGTTTTGTTAATCTTTCACGGTACTGTTTTGGAGCTTCAGAGCATTAATTTGGAGTTAGAAGTGGCAGTGTGGAATCTCGTGATTACCTTTCCCACACAAATGTTTTTTCCACTAATAAACATTTCTAAAGAAAATCCAGAAGTTTCCCAGTTGGTATTGGTGTGAATGAGTGGTTTAGGTCACTTAAATAATCACTGTTAAGGTATTAGCAAAAGTAGGAGCAACACAAATTTGTAAAAGAGCAGCTTAACAAACTTGGATGTCAAGGTTCTCTCTGTTGCTTACTACATGGATGAAACATTCCAAGGAAACTCCAGTTAGAATTCATTTAGAAGGATTTACAGAAATGGATAAGGGTTGGCTCTGGTTGCGTCACAAGGTTCAGGGTGGATCTCCTTGGAGTTTCGAAACTCCTGATGAACCTTAGGTGCATCTAAGTCCAGTCTTGGTCTCCAACTTGATCAATGGTTTGACTGAATATCTAAATGATTTAGCAGCACTTAATCAATGACTAATTTATCATTTACTGAGTGATTTTACTTTCCTAAAAGTGAGTACAGTGGGTGAGAAATTTTAGGAAATCCAGGTATATTTTTCCTTCAGTACCTTAAAGTATCCATAAACTGCTGTTACTCTTTTTTAGAATGGGGCATTTGCAAATGTTCTGTTTTTCTTAAGATATATGGAGGAATCACCATACTACCCTCTGTCCACCAAGTGCTCAAAAACTTTAATTCTCTACTTGGTCCCTGACATTTTTCAGGTGCCATCTCAACTTCTGCTTTGTGTAGTGCTTGCTGTGCTGCTGCTGCAATTTGCCCCACCTTTTCAAGGGAATTTCCTCTCGTTAGAATATCACCTATAGATCTGTACAGTTTTGCATTCTGAGGGAGTGAGACTGTCTGTGAAAATTCAGCAAACATGGGATCAGCAATTGTGAGTGAATGTTTATACCCCTGTGGAAGTCTGTTAAAGGTACATTGTGAACCTTTCCAAGTAAAAGAAAGTTTCTTTTTCTCCTCCTGCAAGGGGACTGACCTGTCCTGGTAAAGGGCACACCTGGCACTGCTGTCCACGGTGTGTGGCTCCTTGTAGCTGTTAAAGTTGCAGTATTGGGTACTGCAGCTCTCAGTGGGGCCGTGTTGGCATTTAAGAGCTGATAATCAATTGCTAAATGCCACCTCCCATCCAGTTTTCAGACTGGCCAAGTGGGTGAATTGTACAGTGGGTTCTGGAAAAAATGTGCCGTTCCTCTAAGTCTGCTGTTACCCCAGAATAATTTCCATTTTGTGCCGCAGCAGGAGTCAGGCATTGCAGTACGCTGGTAATCTTTGGATCAGGAGTGCAGGGACTGCACCAAGTACACACACTGTGCCCCTGGTTTCTGTCAGGTTTAGGGGCAAGATTTGAACCTTAGGACCACACACTGCCGACCATCGGGTGCCAGGCTTGGATATTCAAAATATCGAAACTCAAAGTAGTTCCATTGTGATCTTTCGCTGCAAAGCAAGTAGACAGCATTCGCTTCTTGCCCAGAGCCATAAATTAACTTTTGTGGTTTGGCTAATAACACTTGCTCCATTCACTGCAGTGGTTTTAACTCTGTGCTGTCCGAGTTGTACACCCAGCTTCTCAGCATCCTGTTATGTTAATACTGAAATTTGTGCTCCTCTATCTGTGTGGAATTTTATCAGTTGTTGAGGGCCAACAGGAATGAGAATGTATTTTGCTTTAGTGATGGGTCTGGGCTCATATTCAGAGGAATCTGAGGGAAACAAAGAATCAGCTTTTCTCATTTTGCTGTCATCAGAGTCATCCCATATGTTGCCATCCCATTCTTCAAGGGGTACAATTAATTTCCTGATCTGTACAATGTCAGGAAGATGGAGACCCACATAAACATAAATCTGATGTTTTCCTCCAACTTTTTTTCCTCATTTTCTTCCTTTAACTGATTTTGCAGCTGCTCCATTTTCAAAGACAGTATTAATTCAGCTGCCTTTAGGAGCTTTATTTCTTCCTTTAGGTATAGTATCCTTTTATTGTTATTCTTGCTATCTTGATAAGCAGCTTCTAACGAGGTACTTAGCATTTTGCAAATAATTCCTTTTCCATCCTTTATCTGGCCCCAGCTACCTTTAGCTGGCCTTTCACAGCTGTACAATCATGCCAGTTAACACAGCCCCATTCTTCTGAGAATCTGGAACTTGGACTTATTCCGTGCCTTCCTAAGTAATCTGTGCTTCTATTTGCCATCCAGTCAAATATGCCAATTTGTCACAAATGAGTGGTTTAGGTTGCTTAAAGAATCACCATCAAAGGTAGTAGCAAAACCAGGTGTCACCTGGATTTAACCTGAGCTCACAACTAAGCACCATGCAGCCAACTCACTTATTTCCTGTTGCCCCCTATCCTGCAGTGGGATGGGGAGGAGGATCCGGGGAAAAAAAAAAAAAAAAGGAAAAAATCTCGTGGATTGAGAAAGGAAAAACCGAGTTATAATTCATTTAGAATGATTTACAGAGAGACTGAAATGCCAAAGGTAAGGGAGACCCTCCTGTTGAGTCATGAGATTCAGAGTGGACCCCCTTGCTTTCTAAACTCCGGATGGAACAGAGGTGCCGTTAGGTCCAGTCTTAGTCTCAGACTTGGTCAACGATCAATATCTAAAGGATTTAGCAGCACTTAGTCATTGACTAATTTAACATTTACAAAGTGATATACAAAGTGATAGGATTTACTATAATTGCTACAGTGACTTCATTATACATCCAAGATGGCAACATTCATGCTGTACTGGCAAAAGGATATCTAAGTCAGTCCACACGTGCATGCACACTGACACAAAGACATATATTTATATACAGGGATATGTGGGTATAAATGTGTAGAGGCATACCTGTTAAAAATTCCCCTGGAGTTCAGTGAAGGCTCACTCCAAATATCTTGGCATTTCTTCAGTGGGAAAGGGTTGAGCCTCAAGGAATGGAAGGTTTCAGCCCAGGCCCTTCAAAGCACCACAAAATGTACAAGATGTAGGTATGGCTGCCTTGGCAGAAGAAAGAAGGATGAGCCAAGGGACCTCAGATGTCTTCTGTGTTGTATTTTTTTATTATTCAGAGTGTTTTAGGAACATTAGTGAATTTGTATACAAGAGAAAGAAATGTCTCTATTTATTAAAAGGCTTCTTGAATCTGAAACTGCTTAAGAGGATCTGGTAGTGCCTGATAAAGCCAGTCTTGTTTTACTTGAGTAAATTTTTTTCCTTGTTTACTACTACAGCTGCTCTTTACTACATATCGCCTGGAATCTGTGGTGGGAATGAAAAGTAAATCTTATCGTGGAGCAGTGTTTTGCCATAGCTGTGACATAAAAATGCATAATTTGTATATTCTTTGGTATTTCTGTGTAGTTGTGTACAGTAGTTGTGTTCTATCTCAACAGTTGCAGAATTAGCTACCAGTAGAGGTCGAAGACAGAGTGAACAGCAGTTCTGAGTTTTGAGGAGTTTAATTCCCCTCTCAGATAATCATCACCACACATTCAAATGGAAATCTGTCAAAAAGTTGATAACCTGTTTTAGTGATTATTTACCTTGGCTTCATTGACTTACTAACACAAGATTGGAATAGACATCCCCAGCCATGAATTCTGCTTACTATTTCTATTATGCAACTCTTGATCTCTGTCATAAAATGGCAGGTGGGCAGCCTACATTTGTTTAGTGAAGGCTTGGGGTGGCTTTTTGTCCGTTCACTTGGATTGCTAGCAGTTGTAGGAAGAGCCTGTTCCAGAAGCTTGTTGTCCTGATTAAAAATATGTCCTCATTTCTAGCCTGAGCTTACTTGCAACTAGTTTATGCTCTTTAATTCTTAAGCCTTTCAGTCAAAAGAGTCCTTCTCCTCTTTCATGTACATCTTCGGCATGTAACCATAGATGTCAAAGGTGTTTCTTTTAAACCTTTGCTTTCTAAAGTTGAGCACTTCAGGTACTTCCAACTTCTAGTGGAAAACAGGCTTTCCATTTCTAGAAAACCATTCGTTTTTGTTATATATAGGTCAGATGGCTTTAAATGTAAACAGTGTTCCAGTCTTCACTCATTCCGTCTACTTTTCTTCCTCTATTGGAAGTACCTTCTGTAATAAAGTCTTCCTTTTAATTACCCCTTGTGAAAGGTTTTTCTGCATTCTTGGCCCTCAGTTGTGTCTCTCCCTGTGCAGTATTCAGACTTTCTCTGTGTTCATGATCACATTTACCTTGGTGTCACAGAAGATAGAATACACTTCCTGTAGGCAGTACTCAGTAATTGGGGAAAAAAATAAGTAGGATCAGTCCTGAGACCAAAGGCCTTTGTTTTAGTGTCCTGACTTCAGTGGCTTTCTGCTTTCTTTTTGTTCATCAGTTAACGAGACTATAATTCACACTTCTGAACAAGATTTGTGCGAGAACATGCTTTTAGGTTTAACTGAAATCCTTGTCTAACTGGTTACAAACAAGTGCTATCCAAAGGAAGTTCGTGAGTAGGAAGCTTAGTTAATTTTTTGTAAAAGTCTTAGTTAAATGCTAATTATAAAATGACCTCAGAAACTTGAGAAGGAACAGACAGACCTGCTTTTAGCACTCCAGGTGGATTCATTGCTAATTGTGTATTTTAATTGATGACACAAATCTTGTTGAGTAGGAAGTTACTGTAGGGCTTCAGCTGCAGTGCCTAATCGGAAAGCCCCACACATTCTGTGTAATCTTCTTCTACTTGGCTGATGCTCATGCCCTTTAAGTCATTATTCCTGTTACATTTCTGGGAGGGGGGGTGGCAGCTAAAAATTGGCCCTTTTGGATTTGTGAGAGTCAATCTTCTACTAGTGAACAATTACGCAACAGATTAAAACCCACCATTTTCTAGAGTCTGCTTGTATGCCATCTGTTGTCCTGTGGCTCAGCATATACCTCTTCAGGCACTACTGGCCTAATGGAACCAAAATATGGGAACAACCTATGAGGTGCTCTGTAATGAGACATTTTGCTAAAATATGGGACTTTCTAAGAAAGGATGTTGTCTGAAATCTGGTAGTCCTATCTGTCAGGGAGTAGCATGCTGGTTCACAAAGTTATTTCATCTTTTATAGGCATGTAAAGACTTACAGACTGGTGGCCTTCGAAACTGAAACTCAGCAGGTCAGGTTTGGCATCGGCAGTAGATGTGCAGTTCTGCCTAAAATGCCAGTTGTCCCGTGCCCTTCATCTGTAAGATCTTAGTGTAACATTGTTTTTCATGGATGGCCACCCCCAGCATAAAACAATCCCCTAACCTTTGATGGACACAAAATAATTGACAAAGAATACACAAATAAGCTGATGGTATTTTCCAAATGAATTGGGATTTTTTTAGGGTTTTCAGTTATTCTGTTCACAGATGTCTGAGACATTGCAAGCTACTAATGAGTGGCACTGGAATTGCATTTTTGTATTTTGGCACTGGAGCAGGGGGCAAAGAGGACAAGTTCTGCCAGAGTTGGCTGAATTAAGGTTTTCAGCAGTTATCCTCTGAATTGCCCACTGAGTAGAAAAGCCAGAAGAGAGCAAGTAGCCTTCCCTGGTAGCAGGCTTTTGTTCCATGGCAGCAGGGATTGGTAGCCAATTTTCATCAAATAAAGGTGCTATGCTCTGCTTCCCCTTGCCCTGCCACAACCCCACCCCTTCCCTCCACAAAATGAAAAAAGAAAAGGAGGCATCAGCTTCAGTGTTGCAAAAAGGCTTTGCTTTGTTTCTTTTGACTTTCTTTCTGATGCTTTGGCCGTTGTTCCCAGTTTTGTCTAGAAATGTGCAAGTATTATATAATTAAGATGTTTAGGGTATCATCACCCTACCACTATTACTACTGCCACTTGGCAATTCAGAAGGACCCTGCTGTCCTATTTCTTTTAAGGAATGCTGTTGATGTAAAACAAACAAAGAGAAACCTCTGTCTGCAGAGGTTTTGTTCTTTGAGTCTGTAAATCTTGTATAAAAGCTTGTCTGCCTCATGGAGTACTGTGTTCCTGCAGAAACCAGGGGTGCACATCTTGGCGATTTCTAGCTCTGGGGTAAAGTAGGTACAGCAGGGAGGTCGTGTAGCTCTGCTTGCAGCAAAACGTGTAATGCAGATGAGCTGTAGCAGATTACTTTAAGTGAAGCAGATTAAAAAGGGGAAAGAGCTGCTTTTGCGCTTTGGTTTGTTCTTTTTCTGTGCGTGTCACCATTCTGTGAATACAAATCTTTATATTCAGTTAATTCTTTCCTTTGTATTTGTTTGGATCTTTTGCAAAGCGGCAGAGAAGAAAAATGTATTAAACCCCAGGAATATGGTTGCAAAGTCACAGGAATAGGCAGAGATAAAAACCTAGAATGTGTGGGGTTTTTTATTTTGGAGGAGTGTTGTTCCTTTTTAGTCTTATCTTATGAAGTGGATTAGTTGAGAATATTCTAAATAACTTCTGCTTGGCCTGCTTAGTTCCATTCATTGATTTATTCAGGAAAAAAAAGAAAGAAAGAAAAAAGCTGCTTAGTTTAGCAGTGTCCAGTGGAGGTGCTCTGGTGCCTGATACTGCAAGTAAGCCTACACAGCTTTGTTTCTCAGTGCAGGCACTAATGATGAGTCTTTTCTTTGTCTACTCCAGTTGCATGAAATGCGGAGACTTAATCACTTTGTGGACTGCATATTATGTCAAATTTCACTGAAAATGACTGGCAAATTTAGTAGTTGATTGGGAACTCACCAATAGAGATATGTGCAGCAAGACTGTGTTTGTTGACAAAATCAAGCTAAATGATCTCTCACTCTTTTCATCTCCTTATAATGAAGCAAATATAATTAACAGCCTAATTTGACATTTTATTGAGAATCAGTCTCATGGGAAGAAGAGGTGCATGTTTATCTTTGTAGTTTGGGATTTTGAAAAACTTCAAGAGCTGCTGACTGCTGCTGAGGTGGTTAAAATCTCAGTAGGGTCAGCAGACTGCCTGTCAGCGGCGACCTCTCTGTGGCCAGCTCAGCAGGAGGGACACCTCTGCATCTTTAGCTGTGTCTTCTCAAGGCACAGCTTTGTACTCTACATATGCACTTGTTTTCTTTTTCCTATATCTCTCCCAAAGTTTGATCTGTTGGTAGTTCTCAGTTAAGCTTGACAGACAGGTGGAGGTTGACCAGCAGTTTCACCAAGTTTCATGAAAATTGGCGACTGAGAATCCTGTGAAAGATTCCTGAAGCTCATACTGAGGTGAAAATCTGTACCAATAGAAGTACAAGTATGGTCAGATGTCAGAGAATTGTGTGGAAGCCTGTCCTTACAAATATCAGAGCCCAGGAAAGCTTCAGTAGGAGCCTATCATAAACAATGTGACACAAGGTTCTGGCAGACCGGTCTTAGCAGACTTAGAGCTGACAGATGTACTGCTTACAGCTGCTGTACAGAATTAAACGGATCTCAGCAGCTGAGGGAGGGCTGCTTGCTTTCATGTTTTTGTAGTTTTTGCTGTGGATTAACAGGTAGGCTTTGTGTATTTGTCTCAGGTTCTACTGAGAAGTCTTGGGATAAGTAACGCAACCGAGGTGCAGCTTTGAGTAAGTAAGAATTCAAAAGCAAGGCAGGTAGTGGTAGTGTGACCTCTGAATTGGCAAGCTTCCTCTCCTTCTCCATACCTTTGGTCCGCAACACTTTTAGGGTTTATCATGGAATGTGATATGTAGCTTTTTTTCTTTTTTTCATCCCCTTCACAAACCACAAAATTTACAGTTTTTTCTTGTCTTTGAAATCAGAAAATTTAAAGACTTAATTATCTTGCACAAGCAGTTCCAGGTAAGAGCGATGTATATGATATGATATAATCTGACACTTAAAGTTTTGGTCTAAAAGCGCTCAAAAATAGAATGTAAGATAAATAGCTTTGGTCCTCAGTGGCAAGTATTGATTGCTTGTCTGAATTGTCACTATTGACTTTGAGGTCAGCAATGTTTTCTCTTAAATTATGCTGCATCAGAGAATATTTATGCACATATCAGAATTATCCTTATAAATTAATAATAGCCTTCGTATTTTTTCCCTGTACCTCTCACTTTATCTCCGTTTATTTAAATAGTGTGAGTTCAGAGAAACACATATGAAGCTATTTTCCTGAAATTTTAGCATTATTCCTACTATTCCAAAGGAAGTAGAAATCTTTACTAACAAGCAAAAAAATTGTTTTTGTCAAAGTCAGCTTTCTATTTTTTTTCACTTTCAGTGGTTTTAAAAGTAAAATGACATAACTCTTGGGACAGAGAAGACAATCTTCTGAATATAGACCACTGCAATGCTGTTCTAAAAGCAATGGTATATTAATTGTGAAGCATCTGTTACATTAACATTGTTCCCATGTGGATGGTTCATAAGGAAAAGCTTCACTCATTTTAAAACATAAACTAATTAAAAGTATGTATATTTGATTTGAGTAGCTTATTTTTAGTTGGATTTTTTAAAATTCATTCAAGCTAACTTATGCTATTCTGAGTCAAGTCACCCCATAGACTTGTGCTCTTAGTTTTATTTTTCTTGAATTTTGATTTAATGAAATGGTTCTACTTCTAATTAAAAGTGATATTTTAAAAAAGAAATCTGTGTAAACAGTACCTCATCTACAGTCTACAAGCATATTAGACCTATGAACTTTATACTGGAAGGCTGGGAATTAAGGCTGAAGAATAATCAAAGGATGGAGGAAGAACAAGGGAAAAAAGGGATTTGTAAGAAGGAATTATGTAACTACACAGGCATTTGCTGTGGTGTTGTAGTCTTATAAACATATGTCTGTCTCATGTATCTCTGCTGTCTTGGAGAACTGGTGATTCTTGGCTATGTAATGAACTATGAGGACATACAGAGCCTCTAGATAAATTATATTTACCAGCATAAAGGAAAACTAAATTGGTATTTTGATTGAACAGTGTGTTTGACTTAAAAGTTTCTTGAAGTGTCAGATAGGGCACTAGGTTTGGTGCTCTGTAGCAAACAAATCATATTCCTGAACCTCATCACCAATTCAATTATGGTTGTAAGAGGTGGGACAGTTGACTTCAGTGAAAAAATGAGGAATTAAACTATTGGCTCATTGCTTGGGGTTTTAAGTCGTTCTGAGCCTAAATTGATGGAAGCTTCTCTTAATAGGTTAATGTTCAGCTTAAGTAGTTGATAATCTTGTAGCTGTTTTCAGTACAGATTCATTTAAATAATGGTGGAACGTAACCTTCTTATAGAAAATCAGTGTTTGCATGCTTAGAACTAAAATATTTAGTGGGAAGTAGACTGGGAAAGGTTTACCTGTGGAAACATCATGCTTGTAGTTTTTCTTCTCTTGCATTGTTCTGACAATCAATTCCAGAGCAGTTTTATTTGGCTTTTGGAGTCAGGGCTGTTTTTAACAGCCCTGAAGAACAACAATGAAAAAAGTTCTGAAATCTTGATGTTGATTCAGCATGGAACAGAGCAAGGCCAAGGCCTCTCCACTGCATGCTGAACACTGACAGTGGGATATAAGGCTAGATGGATGTCTGGTGGGATTTGGCATAGCAGTTTTTGTGGCTGATGCTGTGAGGTCCTAGGTTAGTGAGCAGTGTAAAAGAACCCATCTATTCAGCTTCCAGGTGGAGAAGGGGGATGCTGGTACAGAATGTAGAGTCTGGATAATAATTCAACTCTTTCTAGTGAGAGTTCACAATACAGACTTGGCAGTATTTTTAGTTTCTTAATTAGATTCTAAAAAATCTTGTCTATGCTATATGCAGTAGTTTAAAGTGCACTCACACTTGTTTTCTTTATCTGCAGCACAATGCAAAAAATAGTGAGATGAGAGGGAAGCAATCCTTTGCTAGAACTAAATACAAATCTGTCTTAACTCTAGGATGTCTGATAGATTAAACTAAGTAAATTCACTTTAGCTACTTGCCTGACTGTTTACAGGCTCTAAATCAGAGCTTCTGAGGTCTCTTATCTGGTCATAATCCTGCTTGAAATCAAGTCCAGGTTTCATGATCTCTAAATTAAAACAGCACAAGCTAAATCCTGGATTACAAGTATTGGCAGTGGCATCCAGCTTTGAATAAAGCCAGAGCGTTCCCCTGTGTAGCGATGTAACACGCTGTGTGAAGGCAGAGTGGTGTTCAACTTCAAAAGGTCAGAAACAATAGGCCTTGAGATGGCACACTGAAATGGTGAGGCAGAAAGGTGGTCCAGCATCTTTAGAAAGAAGGGGGAGAATAGGCATGTTAGTGAAGGGTTTGGTGTATTGAAAATGTTTCTCTGATTCCACACCAAGAATGCAAAAGTAATTCTGCTGCTTGTTTTTAGTGTTTCGGTTCTCTTGCTTTTGAGATGTCCTTTAATCACAGAATTACTGAATGGTTTGGGTTGAAGGGACCTTAAAGATCATCTAATTCCAACTCCTCTGCCATGGGCAGGGACGCCTCCCACCAGACCAGGTTGCTCAAAGCCCCATCCTATCTGCCCTTGAACACTTCCCGGGATGAGTCAGCCACAACTTCTCTGGGCAACCTTTGCCAGTGTTTCACCACTCTCTGAGTAAAGAATTTCTTCCCAACATCTAATCTCAGTCTCTCCTATTTTAGTTTAAAACCCTTTCCCCTCATCCTGTCACTATCTGCATTGTAAAAAATTGTTCCCTCTCCTTTTTGTAAGCCCCCTTTAAGTACTGGAAAGCTGGAATTTTAATTATTGCTTGCAACTCAGGCTTGTGGTAATATGTGCATAAAGTAAATATTTGTCACTTTCTACTTCTAGGTCCACTGTCCTTTCCTCAGTGGAAGCTGAAACATTATGATATTGTTGTAGGTGTTTTGTCAGCTCGACACAATCATGAACTACGCAGTGTTATAAGGAACACTTGGTTCAAGCACCTGAAACAACATCCTGCCCTGAACCAACGGTAACCTCTACTGTTTTGTAATTTGGGTCTGGGGGGCAGGGGGTGAGGACTGTCATGCTGAAATATCTTGATTTAATAATTTTTCTTCTAAAGTATTTCCTAGTTTATTTGTTTGTTTGTTTTTGAGCATCTTATATTCTGATAGGTTTTTTAAGTCTGCTTAATAGTATATAAGAATACTTCTTGCCTTGGCTGTAACTACTTTTTATACACTACTGTTTGCTTTTGCAATTACTTGCCACAGTTCGTTAATGATGTATAAGCCTTTCTTTTTTTTGTGTTGCAATGTATGGTATGCAACTTAAAATCCTTGGTAATCCAGGCTACTTGAAAACAGGCAGGATCACGTTTGGTGAGAGAACCACGAAAACTCTTGCAACAGCCTCAACTGTAAAGTTCAGGTTTATTTCCCACTGAACCAGGGGCACCAAACTGCTGCAGTGTGAGTGGCCCTTCCTGATTGCTTGCACAGACCCGACAGTGTACAGATAGGTCTGTTTTTGCTGAGAAGCTCTGCTGCAGTTTGTCCCTGGAAACGCTGCCATCCTCACACCTTGGTACCTGCCTTGCACTGAGAGCATTTTGCTGTTCACAAATTTGGTGTCAGCATGCAGCCTGGAGTGCAGCATGGCCACCTCAGTCATCTAAAATTGTGACCTTTCATAGCTTATATATGGAGTTCTGGGAGGACATTTAGCTACTAGGTGAAAAGATAGGTTAAGGTGGATTCTTGCTCTTTGTATTACTTGATGTCTCCTGACCATGGAATAACCATTATTGGAGCTGGAGAGGAACCTCTTGTTTTGCTACAACCCAAAGTTGAATAATTTCATTGTAGCAGATAGTCTGGAGTCCTTGTTCCTCCTTTGATGCTGTGTGTCTTTTTCCTTACTATTTTTTCATTGACTTTTGAATGCATAGTATTTAAACAATCTTGAATTCAAGTAACAAACCCAGGCCAGGAGGGGCAGGTCTTTGGGATCCTTCAGTGTTGCCCTAGGTCTTTTTTCTGTTTAGTGTGCTGGCTTGAGTCTCATTTCTAGCTGCCAATCTTCTTGCAACCTCATAATGTAAAATGGTAATGTGGCATTGGAATTGAGCTGCTATGAGGGGATTCACGTGGTTGCTCTGCATACAGACTGTCATTGCTGATTTTTAAGAGGTTCAAAATGTTAACCCTGTGAAAGACAGGCCATGGTGACAAAATTAAGTTTATTGAAGATGGAGGGAGGAGGGAAGAGAACTGGTGTTAATAAAAGCAAATTATTTTAGTGTCCTTGTGAAGTTTATAATAGGTGCGCATGGTTGTGCTGTGCCAGTGAAGGACAGAGAAGACCCCTACTCCTGCAAACTTCTGAACATCAGTAACCCAGGTATAGAAGTTAACTTTTAAAAATTCTGTGGTCTGAACTAGAGCTAGTCATCTTGTCGGAGAGTAGTTTGGGGAGTTTAATTGAGACAGCCAGTCTTGAAAACAAATGCCTCCTAGAACTTGTTGCGTAACCTTCCTGTAAGAACCATGTGCAGGCAAGAAAGGGAAAGATATCTGGGCATGTGAAGGGGAGACCATTGACTTCAAATGGATTTGCATTTTCCTTGTGTCACCAGACAGTCTCTCCCTCATAACATACATTTTCACTTGATATGTGTGTTAAATGAAGTTGGAGAGAGACACAATGACCTGGCATAGTGTCAAATGTGAAGAAAGTAGCAAGGTGACAGTCTTGAGTGTCAGATGGACTCTGGTGACAAAGTGAATTCTCCAAGCAAGTCTAGATAATAGGTTTTTCAGATTCTGCTTTAGAAAGAAAACAATTAAGAAATGTAAAATGGGAAAAATGAAATGCCATACAAAAATTCCTAACTAAAATTGTACATTTTTCCTGTCACCTTTTGATTTTAATTTCATTTTTGCTCTTTAATGCAAGTTAGCTAAGGACTGCTAGGCACCTGAGCCATGATTCAACACGAAATGTAACTTCCTTTACTTTCCTTTTGAATGACAACATCCACTGTTCCCAAGTATAAATGGTACCTCAGGGCTTAGGTAGGCGATAATGCCAAAAAGCAGGCAGCTGAATTAAGTGGAAGTGTATGCCATTTTGATACATGAATAATTATTTTATTATGCTAATGTACAGGTATTCATGCAGTCAAATAGCATTTTTGTCTTCCTGCTGTGGATTTATTGTGTTTCTAATCTTTTCGCTGCGCATATGTAGGCATTGAGTTGCAATTGCTATTAGCCTGCAGATTGCTGTATCACTGAAATTTTTCTTGCTGCAGTCTGCAGCCCATTGTATTTTCTTTTACTCCAGTGTTTGATTATCTGTGTGCACTTGTGAGCCATGCTAATTTAACCAGAATTCTTTGCATGTAGGCAGTGTGCTTTGTGTGTATCCAGTTCAGAAACTATGAACTTTTCTCACCTTACCTCTGTCCTTTCCTTTTCATACAGTTTTGAATCAGGAAATTGAAGCATTCAGTCTCCCTGAGGATATACCTTCTGTGCTGTCTGAAGACAGAATTGTCAGTGTGAACTTTCGTGTACTTTACCCCATTGTCATTACCAGTCTTGGGGTATTTTATGAGGCTGATGGGGTGGGATTCCAGAGGAACATCACTGTAAAGCTGTACCAGGCAGAACATGAGGTAGAGTATTGTAGTTATCTTTTGAAAGCATGTTGTCTCTTTTTTGTGGATTAAGTTCCTACAGAAAGTGACATGCTGTGTTGGTGAGTTAGAAGAGAAGTACTTAGCTGACAAGAGAATGAATTACATTTTTCTTCTGTTGCGTTTTAAATTCTCATACACACACACACAGCCTGGATGAGGAAAAGACGAAATTCACAAAGTGCTATGAGTTGATCTAGATGCTGTTATGAAAGAGCACTTACATCTAATTCCAATGCACAATTTTTTGTTTATTTTTAAGGTTCTAAATGTTGATAGGTGTTAAGGAATAAAAAATAAACTGTCGAATATATTTAAAACACATGCAAAAACAGATATTTGGTGTCTTCAAGCAGAGATGCAGGACAGCTGTAATTTTTTCTTGTCTGTCTTCTGGCAAGATATTTTAAGATTTCTAGAAACGGGTATTATTTACTGGTAATAATCAGACTTCATTGATAATTTCCCCCAGTCCCAAGCTGTTATTGGTTTGATAGAATAGCTTTGTGCTTTGGAGAGAAAAAATCTTTTGAGCATGATTGTTGCATTTGATATATTGCATTTATCTCAACCAATAACTTGATAGGCCCATTTCAAAACTTCTGCCTATGCTACAGTAGAAAGAATTGTAAGTACAACTTTCATGATGAACTTCCAGAGTATAATAGCCATAATAAAAATAAAGTTATACAGTAATCAAGTTTGTTTCCTAAATGGTAGAATTCCTAAATGTTCAATGTCTGATAGTTTTATCTGCATTAGCTTTTTGCTTCCAGTGAAGGAGAAAAATTGGTATCATAAGAGAGCTTGGAGACTGTTTTCTGAAGATTGGAATTTGGCAATGGAGCATCTTTATGTAATTTGTTATTATCTGAGAGCCATTTGATGGCCTATGTAATACAGTAGCACTTTTAATGTTTGTTTTGGTTTTTTTAATTTTGTTTTTTTTTCCCTGTTGTTCACAGGAAGCGATCTTCAGTGCTCGCTTTAGTCCACCAAGCTGTGGAGTGCAGGTGAACAGATTGTGGTACAAGCCAGTAGAGCAGTTTATTTTGCCAGAGGTATGTGCAGTATCAGAACTGCCAGCAGTTCTTTTAAGTCATCTGGACAGACTGGCTGATAAAACTGGCCTTTTCTTGAGGCAGAAAAGGGCTAGTGAAAACTTCTAGAATCTTAGTTCACAGAATCACAGAATGAGTAAGTAGTTGCAGGGGTATGCTGAAATCCAGTATTTGTTTTCCAGCATCTTATTATCACGAGTAGTTATAAAGCATAAGCCTGGAAAATACAAATTGATAAAAAATTACATTGTCAAATAGTAGCAACTTCAGAAAACCTTTCTGTTTCTGATTGAAAACTGTACCTGCTTCAGTTCTGTGGGAGAGTTTACCAGTGTTCATTAAACCTTCATGTTATGTCCAAGACATCAGACGTTATGTCTTGGACATAACATCAAGATATTGTGCTTTATGTTTGCAATGACAGTGTTATTTGTTTTTGGTATAGGGATATAGAATCTACTTGTGGCTGCATAGGAAGGAAGGTGATTAAACACACAAGGAACAGAATATCATAGGGAAATACCCGATGTTGTTACGATGAAGGTTTAATGAACACAGGTTGACTCAGAAGGAGAATTCTATTTAGCAAACCCTCCCACGTACCAGGAATTGTTCTCAGTGGACCAGTGATCTCTCACTAGATATATCAGCTACCATTTTAGACAGTTTCCCTTTGTTTAAATATTTTCCTGGACTCTTGCTGCTATTTCTGTAGGTTGTCTTTAGGTCTGGGTTGTTTTATTATTCAAGAAATTGTGTAATGAAAGAATGAAGCAAGAGAAGACTGAAGAGGGAAGAGAGGACAATTTGGGCCAGTCTGATTTATTCCCCTGGCTCTATAATAATTAATGCATTTGGAAACCTGTTCATTTTAAGGGGAATCTGCAGCTGGCTGATTGGTTTATCATCTTAGACAGTATTTACTGAATACTGTGCAAGTTGTTGTGCTGGCAGGAGACCTTTCGGGTGAGCAGACCACTTGCAATATTTTGTGCATATGTTTTGACAATCTAATTTCGTACTAAAATGATTAAGGGTTTATTTTATGTTTTTAGAAAGAGTATTGGTTACCCAGTAATTTGGTAGTCTGTCATGGGAGCCTTTTCCCTGTAAGACTTTGTTTTGAGATGCTAAAATTCTAGGCAGTTGTAATTTTGCTATAAATGGTTGCAGCTTTCCTGAGAGGCAGATGGGAAGTATTTCCTTGAGAGAGAGGATATTAGCATTCATATATTTCTTTGTGTGGGCTTCCTTAATCTGATGTGTGTCATGCGCTGAACGCTTCCTGGGTAACACGATGTTTCTAATGTAGATTAATAGGGTTTTTGCACAGCATGCAGTCTCCTGTGATGCTCAGGATGCTGAAGCATACACAATGATTCAGAAGAGATGGCAATGCCCACGTGTTCCTGTCTACTTGTTTGAGAGCACTAAATTTAGTGAACTGTTTTATTGTCATAGGATGGTTTCTGAGACAGTGTCTATTCTCTGTCTTTCCACCTTGAAGAAGTAATGGATTGTACAGACTGCTGAAGAGCTTCATTCATCTTCCAGCTGAAGTGCTGCTCTTTCTGCTCATCTTGGGGAAAGGAAAGGAAATGCAGCGTTAGAATAAGCATCTGGCAGGCCAGATTGTGAGAGACAGAATCGATCATTCAGCTTTGGAACGACTGAAAGCGCAGAACAGCAGAAATGCCAGCAGATAACTGAAACACACAGGGCTCTTACAGACAAGTCTTAGCAATGCACTTATTTTGTCAAACAGCCATGGGCCGCTTGCATGAAGACGGGACTCTCTACTGCACATACTCCGTATTACTAATGGGGAGTAGTTAGAGGAACAAAAAGCACAGCACTGTTTAACATTAGGACAGGAGTTTGGCAGGGCTGCATTATGTCAGTACACCTGTTCGGTATTCACTGTAAATGCCACTGCGCTCTGGCAGCAACAAGGCTGGAATTTAAATGGGGAAAAACAGATGATGTAGTCTCAGGTGTGCCACTAATGTTTTTGCTTTAAGCATTTTCAGGCCTCAGCTTTCATTAAGTGGCTTAGAGTAAGAATAGCTGAAGGCTAAAGTCATTAGAAAATTTGCTTACAAGTCTCCCAACCTGGAAAATAATGATAGTTTGCAGCTTTAGGACACCTTACCCTGAGGTTCACTGGTAGTAACTGATTAAGACTCTTGGTACGTTTGAAGTCAGTATCAGTAATAGTCAGTGGTGAGAATTGTAATGTTTCTGCTTGCTGAGGCATGAAAGGACTCTCTTGCTCCTAAAGGACTCTCCTGCTTACTAAACAAATTACCAAAGGTTGTGTCTATAAACAGGGCACTGAAGTGTGATTAGAGCCCAATCCCTACAGCAAAAAATGTTGGGATGGGAGATGACAGTCACTGCAAACAGAGAAATTGAGCCACTAAAAAAGTCTTAATAATGGTCCATTTGTTTTGATAACTGAGAAATAATTAAACAAACAACAGAAAGCTGAACATGAGTCAGCAGTGCCCTGGCAGCCGGGAGGGCCAGCCGTGTCCTGGTGCTGCATCAGGCACAAGCATCACCAGGCGGGCAAGGGAGGGGATTGTCCCGCTCTGCTCTGCACTAGGGTGGCCTCACCTCGAGTACTGTGTGCAGTTTTGAGTGTCTCAATATAAGAAAGATATTAAACTGTTAGAGAGTATCCCTAGGAGGGCATTGAAAATGGTGAAGGGCCTTGAGGGAAGCCGTATGAGGAGCAGCTGAGGTCACTTGGTGTGTTCAGCCTGGAGAAGAAGAAACTGAGGGGAGACCTCATTGCAGGTACAGCTTCCTCATGAGGGGAAGAGGAAGGGCAGGTATCGATCTCTTCTCTGTGGTTGCCAGCGACAGGACCTGAGGGAGTAGCTTGAAGCTGAGTCAGGGGAGTTTTAGGCTGGATGTTAGAAAAAGGTTCATCACCCAGAGGCTGGTTGGGCAAAGAACGGGCTCCCCAGGGAAGTGGGGGGACACAGCCCTGAGCCAAGAGTTCAGGAACAGTTTGCACAATGCTCTCAGGCACAGGGTGTGACTCTTGGGAATGGTGCTGTGCAGGGCCAGGAGTTGGACAGGATGATCCTTAAGGGTCCCTTCCAATTCAGCTTATTCTGTGATTCTGTGAAACAAGGGGAAGGTATTGAGCATGGAAGTCAGGCTTGAATAAGTACTGGCTAGCTCCATTATTAGATTATAAAGCTGGCATTTTAAATAATAGATGAGAGATTTCTGAAATACACACACAGCTGTCATTAAACACTGAGACTGCTGCAGATGTTCAGACCTACTTCTAGAGGAAAGCAAAAAATTAAGCTGAACTCTAATCTATACTTAATGGTGTTTCAGTAACTGGAGAATTTTTGGAGAAGGTTTCTAGTGTGCAAGGAAGCTAAAACGGGGAAGAGATGAGAGGCTGGTGTAAGTAAACAGACTTCCTACAGCAACAGGGATGCATCTACAAACAAGCTGTTTTTCTGTTCCAATGCCCACACTAACAACCAGTGTGTTTCCTATGAAACTGAGAGAGACAAAATGGAATGTGCTCATCTAGGAGTCAGGAGTATAGCAACCCCTTGTCATAAGGGAGAAATTCCTTTAAAAATTTAAAAAAATAAAATTCTACCAATACTCTTACCCATTCAACTTACCACCTGTTCCTGTGCATGTTCTTAGGGGTCTTCAGTTTAAAGTTGAGATGAAGTGCTTTTAATTGCAAGAATTTACACACACACACACACACACACACACACACACACATGTATATATGTAAAACATGGAGTGGCGTAGCCTAATTTGACAGTTAAAACCAGAAAATTTAAAAGTTATTCACTTGTCTTTTTCTTCCTTATCAGCCAAGATGTGAGGTCAGAATTCTGTCACTCCTACAGTAGCTTGTGACACCTTTAGTGGGATAAAGGTGGCCAAATTTTCCTTTGAGTTTTGCTGGTGTCAGGATCGAGTCTCTGATCTTTGTTTGGCAGATAACTACAAAAGCTGAGCTTGTTTCCAAATCTGTCTTAACATATTCTCTTTGTAATGCAGGATTTTATATTTGATTTTTAAAAATTCACTCCAGGTCACCTTTAAATGCTATTTTCATGATTTCAGAAAGCCAAAGTCTTTTACACTAGGCTTCTGTTAAAAGTTTAATATAGAGATTCATGATCTTAAAAGCATGATTACGTGTTAGTTTCATGGATGTGTTTCTTTTATGTGTAACTTACTTTTATTGAAGTGTAAGTAAAACATTTATGTTCTGCACTCAAGCTAAGTTTTGTGTGAAGTTGACTCTTTTAAAATAATTTTAAAACCCCTAAACTGTTTGACTTTCATTTTTTGAAGTCTTTGTATACCTGCATAACAGTGTTTTGCTTTCTTACCAGAGTTTTGAAGGTACCATTGTGTGGGAGAGCCAGGATCTTCAGGGCCTGGTTTCAAGAAACCTTCATAAAGTGATGGTGAATGATGGAGGAGGTGTTTTCAGAGTGATTACAGTGAGTCCCCTCACCTTCCTTTCCACCATGTTTCTATTTTTCCTATAGGTGTTGAGACGGTAGCATTTTATTTTCCTATGTTTCTCTGCGTAAGTCATTAATTCAGTTGAGCTTCTCCTTTTGTCTCAGAAGAGAAGTTTTGCTTTGCCTTCTAGCAAAAAAATTATGGTCATAAGTGGCATTTTATTTTGAGAGGAGTAAAGCTCTCATTGTTTTTGTCAGATGTGAAGCAGTATCAGTATATCAGAGATGGCCAAATGGGGGTCAAAAATCCTGTGCTAAAATCCCAACTGACGGGATTAAGTCTGGTTATTTGCTTTTTGGCACTGTGTCTCTTTTCGTGTCAAATTGTTGCTTCCTTAAACATCCTGTGTCATTGTAATTTAGCCAGAATAACTTTACATTTTGCTGTCAACTTTGAAACTAGTTTTCTGAAAGTTTCAGTGGTACTGCTCATTTTGGGTGAAATTTAAAAAAATGCCACAAAACTTCAGTTAAAAATCTTAGTCTTAGTCTTTCATGGCACATTGTGTGATTCTTGGGATGGTCCTGTGCAGGACCAGGAGTTGGGCATCAATAATTGTTGTGGGTCTCTTCCAACTCAGGATGTTTTATGATTCTGTGATTATGTAGGTGCCTAAACCAGCAGAGCTTTAAATTTATTTCATTCTTAGTTGCCAGAAAACTTCTCACCTTAAAATCAGAGGGAAAACACATCAGTAATGAGATATGAATTGATCTATTACTTTCCATTAATCTGTTCTTAACAGGCAGGGGAAGGGTCACTGCCCCATGAACTCACAGAAGGTGTGGAGGGAATAGCAGGTGGTTTTATCTACACCATTCAAGGTAAGTCCACAAAATGTAGCATGACTTTTGATGTTATGGTAAAACAGGTGATTTAAATTACATTCCTGAGTATAATTTGTGCTGTCTCCATGAACTTCAGTCACCCTAGGTTTTCTTTTAGTAGAAACAATTTCTTCCTGGCTTTTTTATGCTTAAAGGCGATGTCCTGATGTGGTTTTTTGCTTGCCTTTTGTCAGCCACTCCAGTTGACTTGCATCCCTTTATCTAGACTCTCTTCTTGGTTTTTTGTTACCCAAAATCAAATTTAAAAATGTCATGCAATGAAATCTTTCCCTGATACTTTTCACATTTTTTTCCAGTTCTGCTGCAGTTAGAGGTACTGTATTACAATGTTTAATGTGGACAAACAGTTTCTATCCCTGTTGTTGCTCTTTTACATCTATTTCAGCAGAATGTTCAGAGATTTTGTAGGAGCCCTTTCTGATTTCTAAGATTTTGGCCACATAGCACTGGAGTCGATGTGTTCTAGTTGGTCTATTATAGCCAACATAAGCAGTGACTTTGAGAGTGTTTTTGCTGTGTTTTTGTAGCTAGGCCTGGCAGGTATAATTGGGCAGTCCTGTTGTCTTGTCATCTGCATAGGAGCCTGAATTGATGTGTGTGCTAAAGCCCTTCCATCTTGTTTGTCAAATTCTTCTTCAGTACCACAAACTACCTCCTTATCTGCAGTATATTTTTAGCTTTTACCTGCACTTATGTGATGTGGTTCAGCAGGGGCCATCTGTGCTACATCAAAGCAATGCCTATTTGATTATATTTAACATAGCATTGTTTGTGTGTTTATTTTTTTATGCTAGATACGTAATCTTAGGAGCAATTGACAGTAGCCTTTTTACTCTACAGATAAGAGTAACAGTGAAGTCCCAGACTGTTCTTTATATTAAAGAACCTTAAAAAGTTGAATTCTTTCATTACTGAAAAGGAAGAGAATACTTATTTACTTTAAACTTCTAGTGTCAGACCTTATACAAAAATATATTTCTTTGTTGTTCTGCAACTTTTACCATTTTGCAGAAATTTTAAAATTAATTGCAGGATTTTCATAACCCCATTAATTTGAATGCTTCTTCATTTTGTCAGTGTGCCTTGTATGATCAAAGAGAAATGTGAAATAATATGTAGGTATACATCTTTGTTTAATAATGGGTGCTGTTTCTTTCAGAAGGTGATGCTCTTTTAAAAAGCCTCCATACTCGCCCAGAAAGGTTTACAAGTCACATAAAAAACCTTGAAAAAGAAGATGCTTTATTGAAGGAAGAAAGCAGCACCTATGATGACATTGTTTTTGTAGATGTGATTGACACTTACAGAAATGTTCCCTCCAAACTGCTGAACTTCTACCGATGGTAAGTTGAAAAGAAAGTATTTTCTTATTTTCTCTTAGGAACGGTGCTGTTTGTAGTGCAAAATGATCCAGCAGATTATGTTATTTGATAGGTTCCATGAAATACATGCCTTAAGTGATTTACTTCATTAAGCTGTATTTCACAGTTTTGGGTGCATGTAGTGAGTAAAATAGCAGTGCCTATAATTTTTTGAAAGCTGACCCTTGGTGCCTCGAATCAGCATGAGCTGGCAAGACAGGCTTCTGCTCTGAGTCCAGGTGTGAAAATTTTTATTTCTCCTTGTAATTTCTTTTCATTTGTATCTAACTGAAAGCTAGCAGTTTTAGTATTTTAAAGGATAGCTTTTGGCCAGTTTGTATACTTACTCAGTGTTTCAGTTTGTGGCCATTGCCTCTTGTCCTGTCAGTGGACACCACTGAAAAGAGCCTGGCTCCATCTCTTTACACCCTCCCTTCAGGTGTCATTGATGAGCTCCCCTTGAGCCTTCTCATCTTCAGGCTGACCCATCCCAGCTCTCTCACCTTTCCTCACTGGAGACATGCTCCAGTCCCATAATCATCTTGATGGCCCTTTGCTGGACTCTCTACCCAGTATGGCTGTGTCCCTCTTGTACTGAGGAGTCTAAGTCTGCACACTGTAGGCTGGATGTGGCCACACCAGCGCTAAGTGGAGGGGAAGGAGAGGAAGCTTGTGTACAGGGGGGACAGAAGGCTAATAGGAAGAATTTTCATAGCGTAATGCATTGTCTGTGGTGAATCTAGTAAGTTTCTACCTCTAATTTGCAAGGATTTCCATTACTCTGAGGCGACTGTTTCAGTTAATTGATGCTGCTGTGGAGTAAGAAATATAGCTGACAGCTGTAATTAAACCAAAATTCAGTTTAGTTGCTTGCAAGATTATGCACTTACTTCACAAATTCCATGGCTGTGAATGTAACTGAAAAACAGAACCATGCTTTCAGTTCTAAAAGGAGGTTTGCATGTCAAGACTTAGGTCTTTGTGATCATTTCTTACAGATTAGTAATTTTTCAAGATTTAGTAATAAAAGGCTTTAAAAAATACCCTTCTTGTTATAAGAAGCTACCCTTAAAAACGTTTGTAACCAACTCAGCCATGATCTCTAGAATCATAAGCTTTTTTGGTTATTTTATGCGTGTCACATTGAACTATTTCAGACAGGTAAAGATAACATTTTCCATATTTGAAGGGTGCATTTACAGAGAAAGTACAGAGTTGATTCCACAGATGTTTTTTACCACCTATGACCTTCTCATTGCCCTCAAACTGACTGTCTCATCCTGAAAGTAGGCTACTGACATGTAGCCAGTGGCTTTTAACAGCTGTGCTGCCATCAGCATCAGGGATTCGTATCCTTCTGAGGTCAGTTCTGCTTAAGATGGTTTCATTAGTAAATCCACCATCTGTCCTGGAGAACAAAACTTCAGATTTGTTTTCTTCTGCTCATACACAAGTCCATGTTGTAAGATCATCATAGGATACAGCTGCATCTCCTTTCTGAAGGTCAAGCAGTCAGCCTTGGTCGATAGAGAAAACATTTAAAAGTCAAG
The DNA here is from genome assembly GCA_013397755.1 of Cnemophilus loriae. NCBI lineage: Eukaryota > Metazoa > Chordata > Aves > Passeriformes > Corvidae > Cnemophilus > Cnemophilus loriae. The sequence continues at coordinate 835,514 of VZTF01004190.1, read as the reverse complement.
GGTAGGAAAAACTTTCCTTCCCTCTTGCTTTCCCCCACTGCATCTCAAAAAACCCCTTGCAGAGCCTACTGTCTGTAGTTTGTGGTGTGCAGCTCAGCATCTCATCACTTTTCTTTTTGGCTACAGGACAGTTGAATCAACGAGTTTTGACTTGTTGCTGAAGACGGATGATGACTGTTACATTGATTTGGAAGCTGTTTTTAACAGGATAATGCAGAAAAAATTGGACAGGCCAAACATTTGGTGGGGAAAGTAAGTTGGTTTTTTAAGTTACCTTTAAGAGATACATACCATTTCTTTAGTGAATGGTTTAGTGATTTAAGTCTGTATTCGTGTGAGTTCCCCTCTTATACCTAAGGAAGCCAGTTGTAAAAAGCAGGAGTTCTGTATGTGTTAGGACTTTGAATCTCAGAATACAGAAATCAGTCCTTTACAATAACTTTCCAGAGCATGCCTTTACAATTAGTTAAACTTGCTGAATATCTTGCCTTGTTTTAAAATATGTTATAGATATCTTTGTGATGGTACTTAAGTAAATAAGAATTTTCCAGCAATATAGTGAAGTTAAAAGGAAAGTACATAGTACAGAGCTATAAATATTACTTTTGTGATGTCACTGATTTTTCTAGTGGGCTTGAGGAAGTGGGGTAAACAGGAGAAACAAAATTTCTGTTACGGTCTGCACTTTATTTTAACATCTGTGAATTTCAGGCATTGCTACCCCTTTCTGCTGCTGTCTGAAATGGTAGATCTGTGAACTTTCCCAGCCTGTATTACACTTGTGAATAACCAGGGGGATCAAAATAGCCCATATCTTCCCTTCCATCCATGGAATGCATTGCAGCTCTGGTATGACATCCAATATAGCAGAAACTCTATGCTACTATAGCATTCACTATAGCATAATGGCACAGTGTGCTTTCCTGTTGCCCTCTACTTATTGAAGAAAAACAAACCTTTGCTGCTTTGCTTCACAAATCTGGTCCTGCCTGTTGCTTACTCATAAAGTGATTTAATAAGGTGTGTGGTCAAGTGTGTGAAATAGTTGGTTATCTTGTGATTATCTCAAAGATCTGTAGGAGTGACGTTTTGAGTGCAAATTGTCTAATAGTCACAGTCTTCAAGTCAGGCAAGTGTGACGTGTAGGGAACAACGCTGAAATAATCATGGAAGTATAAAATCATTATCAAAGCAGATGCTTCTCAGGCTGGAGGGGGTTGAACCCTTTGTGCTGTGATTCAGTGGAGTGGAAGATACTGAGTCTAAAGTGAATTCAGGTATCAGATGAGACTTTTATTTACTTTGTGCTTTAACATGTCAGCTTCAGCAGAGAATGTGCAGAATCTGATAACATATCTGCCACTCAGCTGTAATTCCTCCCTTTCAGGGCTGTTGTCTGAGGTGACAGTTCTTAGTAGCTCACTGAAGCTTTCAGCTGCTTGTGCTCATGACTGAAATCAGCAATGCTGAACCTCTTTGTAAAACAGGGGGAGACCCTGCTGCATTGGCACAGTTATGTCTCTTAGCTGTGAGTGGATGAAGTATTAGTGAGGCCAGGGGAGTGCGGTAGAGCTTGTTCCCAGACAGGAAAAGCAGGATGTTTCTCACTGCCTCGCTCGGCAGTTTGACGGGGTCCATAGTGCCGCACGGTGCGGCAGCGAGCTCTGCCACGCTGGGAACGTGTGGAGAGACTGGCAGACAGAGACTGCTTCCTGCAGGCCTCTAGTAGTGCATAAAGCCTTCCTTAGAGAACACCACTGCCAGGAAGGGTTTTTTTTATAATTCAGTGATGGCCTTGAACATCTCCTTTGTTGAGCTTCATTTAGAAAACAGCTTAGAGAAGGTACATATGCCTTCCTGATTTTTAAGCAGCCACTAGTTTTAACAGGGAAATGGATTGCATAACATTGTTATCTGCATGCTGCTGGAGGCACTGACTTTGTGTCCTGTTGATTAACCAAAGGGGTTAATTAGCAGGACACAGATGGGCCTGTTACAAAATAGGTAAGGATGCGTGTGCTTACCTAGTTCAAAACCCAGCAGCAAGGTGCAGATGCTGAAGACCTGACTGTCAATGTTGCTTTTGTTTCTATTTTGAAAACTTTCTCTTATTATCCAACATTGAGACCAAACAACAGTTACAATTTTAGCTTTGTGTTCAATTAGATGTGTGCCCTAGAGAAGTAAGACTAGGAACTATAATTAGGATCACCTCCTTCCTCCTCTCAGTCGTGTTTGTTATCAGTATTACTTCAGTTGTTACCAGTGTTCATAGGTTCGACAGAAGACTCTTTATAACTATCTCATGTCTAATCTGGTCTTCAGTTTCAGACTAAATTGGGCAGTTGATCGAACTGGGAAATGGCAAGAACTGGAGTATCCAAGTCCTGCATATCCAGCCTTTGCTTGTGGGTCTGGCTATGTCATCTCCAAAGACATTGTGCAGTGGCTGGCAAGCAACTCTGAAAGGTTAAAAACGTACCAGGTAATAAAGATTAGTTCAGTTTTTCTGTGTTAAAAGTGGTCTGGGGAACAGCAGGTATTGGGTGAATCAGAAAGAACATTGCTCAAGTGTTAGTGTTGGGTTCTCCTGGCTAATGTAGGCTTTTGCCATGTTTTTGGTTGCTACGCTTAGTGTCTGTTCTAGGTCAAAGCAGAGGTGTTTTGGACTGAGAACCTCTGGAGCTGTAATCTTGTTTTTTGTACCTGTTTTTGTAAGAACAGTGTATTATCATTGGAAGGGTGGGAGGATTATTTTAACACCTCTGCAGTAGACTGGTGTAGGTTTTTGCAGTTACCATTCTTTACTGCTTAACTTATTCCAGGTCACAGTCACACTTTATGCTTTCTTGGTGCTAATATCTGTATTTTTTATTTTAACGTGTCATCTCAGGGTGAAGATGTGAGCATGGGCATCTGGATGGCAGCTGTAGGACCCAAGCGATATCAAGTAAGTCTGAAGGAATTGTCTGACCTTACAGAAAGAGGACACGCCTGCTGTTCCAAGTAGCATGAAATAGGAGAAATGGCTTTTTCTTTAAAAAGGAATGTGAAATAACCATTGAATTAAAATTCAGAGGGAAAAATCTTTCAAAGATGTATTTAAAAGAAAAACCACAAAACTGCCACGAACCACCTGCAGGCTCCATCCCTACCCCCAAGTTCTCTGAATAGGCCTAGCAGATCAGCTGGGGCCCTTTGTGTGCAATGTTTGTTGCTAGAAACAATAAACACCTGATTGTTGGAGACTAAATTCTTTGTAAGGAAAACTGTTGAAATGGTTCTCTCTCTTAACAGGATGGTCTCTGGTTGTGTGAGAAGACATGTGAAAGTGGCATGCTGTCTTCCCCCCAGTACTCTCCCCAGGAACTGGGAGAGCTCTGGAGATTGAAGGAACTGTGTGGAGATCCGTGTAGATGTGAGGGAAGATGATGGACTTGCCTTGGAAAACAGGGTAGTATATAATGATAATGGAAAAGTGTACATTAGGATTCATTCCTGGAACAATAAGAAATATTAAGGTACCTTTTAATGTTGGGTTTCAACTAAAGTATAACAATATTTGCACATCCCTTTTGATAATTACAAGTGGACTGATACTATTCGTTTTCTATAGTATAGATGTTGATCAGACAAAAACCAAAATGTTCAAGATAAAAGAAATCCTTTTTATATAAAATCAAAGACCTACTTGTAATTAATAAATGCACATAAGAATGCCAACTAGCCTGTCTTTTGTAATTTAAAGCACTACTGATTTGACGCAGTATAGGGCCGTACCAGAATCCTGTGGAGAGTTGTGCTCAGCACCAGGGCAGCTGGTAAGTCCTGCTGCAGCAGGTTCTGTGCTGTCTAAGGGGTTGCCCTCATCTGTGCAGGGATGGGGACAGCAATGGGGGCTAGGATTTGTGATTAGCTTGTTTACACCATTGTCATTTTAGATAAAAACAAAATCGAAGTTTGCTTATACCAAATCTTCAAGTACTGCAAACTTGGCCTGATTAGGAGGGATTTCTGAGAGCTTACTGTGTTACTAGATAGGAATCTGAGGTTACAAAGGTGAAAATAAAATAAGATTGAGGAACAGCACACTAAAGATTGTAAAATAAATAGTAATGCTTTGCAGTGTGCTGAGAACTTATTTATCCTGTGGTATGTTAACACTGTAGGGTAGGAGAAAGGTCTGTGAGATTTTGACCCTAATCGTCTAAGGCTGTGTTGATACTTCTAAAATTATTACTGGGTTTTGTTCACTTTAAGGTCGTTGGATGTAGGTGAAAGCAAAGAGCAAATGGCCTCTCAGTGCAGCACTAATCTTGTCTTGTAAGCAAAGAGATCACAACTAAAACCTGTACTCAGTTCAGTAAAACAAATTCTCACCGCTGTAGGGGGGAAGGCAGTATAAAATCTTGGCAAAAAGGTTACCTTGAGTTTTATTAATTGAAGCATTTAAGCACTATTTGGTATCCCTCCAATAAGACAAATGAGCAGATATTTTCATGGAGGCTGATGATTAAGTTGAGGAGCTGAAAGTACAATTGTACAGCCCTCTGGTGCCACGTGTGAAACTCATATTCACCTGTATGTGTGTTCAGGCACAGGCTGTCCGTGTGTCTGTCTCTCTTCTGCAGTTCCTGTGTCAGCTTTTCCTTCAGTCCAGCAACAGAGTCCTTTCTTACCACCGTACTAACACACAGTCTCCACTTTCTATTGAGTAAAACTGCAAAGGCTTTAAGTCATTGTCTAGTTCAACTTCTTTTCCTTCCAACTAGAATAAGAAAGCAAAAAAAACCTAATCAGACTTAAACTGAAATCCCTTCATATAAACCAAATATCAGGCAGTTGCAGTCAGGGAGAATCTGTCATATTACAGGAATGAAATTAGGTCCTAAATTACAGCATGAAGACAGCCCTCCTCAAGTGAAATGAATTTCTTTAGACACGATTTTAGCACATGCTATTGACCTTTACCAGCATGACATTTGTTGTTGAATACCCATGTTTAACTCACTTTAGAACTTTCGTAGGACAGTTTCAGTTCCGAACCAGGAATTTTAAACAGGCGATACAGTAGTCCTTTGACCTTCTGAATAGTCATAGACTCTGTCAAGGGGAGAGAAAGAAAAGTTATTAGAAAAGTGCTGCTGCCACTGAGCTGTAGCAAAGTACCAGTGTTTCACTTTACTTGCTTATAGCAACAGTGAAAGGCTGTATTGCTGCTTCAGTTCTAACACTTGCAATAATGTCTTTGGTACCTGAAACCATACCTGCTAGTGTCAAATGGAAAATGGTTTAACCTGTGGTGGATAGGGCAGGATGTGCTACTACAGATTAAGCACCCATATACCAAGTTAAAGTGTTACAGCTTCATAATTTACCTTTTTTGAGTTTGTATTTCTACATGCTAAACTAAGTGACCTTTGGGACACACCCCAGCCAGATTCTGACTACTTGCATCTGGCAACTGTTCCTCACAGTTTTCATTACCAGAAATTGGCTTTCCCGGCACAAGTAAGCAAATGGCACTCTGGAACTAGTGACACTCTTAGGAATGGTATTGAGTTATTAGTCACAAACACATTGTCAGCAGAGTTGTTTATATTATGAAGTCAGTTATAGGAAGGGGTATTTTTTGTAATGGATCTTGAATGAGTAGATGTAGTTTGTTCCAGAGACGATACCTGTGTTTGCAATAGATAAACTCAATATTTTGGTTGAACTTTCACTTCTTTTGAAGCTTTATCTAAAGGCACAGCAATAGTGAGTTATTCCTGTAATACCACACATTGTACTTAGACAAATATTTTTCTATCAAACATTTTTGTAAAAGCTGTATCTATCTGATTTTATGCAACTTGTGATAATAAATGTGATTTTTATTTTAGAATAAAGCTTGAGTACTTCTTTTCTCCCAGACTTCATTCTGACACACCTTTCCAAAACATCAGCTTAATTTAGAACGGTCTTACTCATTCTAGTCTCACTACAGGCATTAAAACTTCAAAAGACAAATTTGACAGAAGTCAGAATTAGATTTCTAACTTCATATATTAGATAATAGACCTCAATATCTAGAGTCACACACTCTGTGGTTGCCTCTTAAGACTTCAGATTCTGGTTACTTGGTTAACACATCCACCAGATTTGATCCCCATTAATTGGCCTTTAATTGCCTCAGACACATTAATCATGAAACCAGCAGCAGAGGTCATAAGACAAACCTCAACTTCCCATCTTCAAGCTGGACTGAAAGTAAGTATGAAGGCCAGAAAAATAATGACTTTTTCAAACAATTTCTGCCTTTGTCATTTCTTTATGAGACAGAGGAAAAGCTTTCAGGAGCTGACAAAGCCTGAGGCAGCTGCCATTCTATAATACAGTTGTTTGAAAAGGAGCTACGAAACAAACTGCTTGAACATAAGCCAAGACTTCTTACCTGGTAGCTTTTTCTCCACTGGCTTCTGTTCAGGTTTCTCAGGACACTTAATTGTCAAAGCTTAAGGAAGAAGGGTGAGACATTAGTGAAAGAACAATGAGCCCGGTTCTGGCAGAAGCATAGTCTTTCTAGTCTGTTTTCATCACAAATTGTTTCCCTTAGCTCAGCCTGATCTCTCAAAAATTAGGATGTAGCCTCCATCTGAGCAGTGAAGATAGCATTTAGAAATTATCTGAAAAATTAATTAACTTTTTATTTTATTTTTTTATTAAAATAACCAAGTTTTTATTAATCTTTGGTAAATTATTGTAGAAGTGACTCCCTAATGCTTAAAGGTAGGATTTTTTGGTCCAAAGGAGTATTTACCTAAAAATGCTTAATTTCTATTTCATTTTTTAAAAATAACCTGCAGTAGAATGGGAATTGCCTATTCAGTTTAAAACAGGCTTTTGGTCCTCTCAAAAGCACCATACAAAGACTTTTAAAGGACATTATTAGCCTGATTATTTTACAGAGATTAAAAGACTTATCCTTAAAAGAAAGGTTCATATTATGTCTAGCCAACAAGATTCCTTGTTCTACTTAGTCTTCCACCTAAATGCATTGGAATGTAATGCTTTAAAATACTATTGTGCCCATGGAGTAAAAAGCTTCAGTTCTATCAGCTGGGAAACATAGCTACATGAATTTGCAAACCCAGGATGTAACCTAGATTAAATATGTAGACAGCCCCAAATACCAAAGCTGCCTGTATCTTTCTTGTCTGTCCTCAAGTTAAGAAGTTATAAAAAAGATAATATCAGAAAACTGTGCAGCTGTCGAGATTAAAACCTGAGGTGTCTTCTGTAAAGAAGCCATTCACACTGTCAGAATGGAGTATCAATAACCTTTGTTCTCCTTTTAATCTCAGTTGAGAAAATCATTTGGCTTAGGTTGAGGGGGGAAATGAGAGAGAGTACACAGAATCAGGGTTCCAGTCAAACTCACTGATACAGTTCAGAAAAGCAGAATTACAAGCTGGAACTTTTGAACATTTTGTTCTCCGTATACACCTAGGAGCCACTAAGCTCATAAAATACTCTAAATGCAGAAGGAACAATTTTGACCATTTCTGGCCTCTTACTCAGGAGCTGATTTTTCAGAGTCAAAGGCTGTCGTCCCTTCAGTTCTCCTTCTTCAGGTGCTCCATATTCTGTTGAAAGAGCAGTACCTGTAGAATCCTTCAAAGACTAAACCTCAAGACCTAAGAGCACTGTGGTGGAGGATCAGGCAGGAGTTCCCTCGGCACAGACGTGGTAGCTCATGCACCACGCAGTGCTGCAGACACGAGCCTTGTTCAGCTGCTACAGCATTCAGGACACGGGAGTGCTGCTTAACATTCCCACTGCTGAGAGAGCTACTGCCTGCTCTGCAGCAGTGGTGGGGCAGATGCTCACAGGTGCTGGGATCTCCGAGGCAGGGAGCCCGAGCTCCTGAGGCAGCAGTGCTCCAAAGGGTGCAGTACTGTGCAGCCACCCCACAGGAGCAAAAGCCAACTGGCACACAGGCCTGCCAATGGATGGGCTTTCCTAAGGCTGTAGCAGCACATGGAAAAACGACCAAGGGGAAGAGAAACTGAAAACAGACCAAACCAGTGCTGCCAACAATGCCAGAAGTGAGGAAATGCTATTGTACTGTGCTTGTACTTACTAAGACAAAGTGCTGGGTATCTGGGATGGGCAGCAAGAAATTCTTCACTTGGTTTGTTTTTCTCTGGGTTCCAATGCCCACCAGCTTCTAACCAGTCCTTTCCAAATATTTTGCGATAATCAAGCTCTGCTCCTCTTCTTTCAGCAGGAAGGATCTGTACTGACACAGGAATGGCACATAATATAATTATATAACTTTCCAGAGAATAAAATCAATGACACTGACTCTTTGGTCTTACTTGGTGTTCAGTATGTTTTAATGCTACCAAGAATCTTACAAACCATGTCTCCAAATACTGACTGATCGTGTATTCAGTACATTTTAGAGCCATTAAGAGTCTTACAGCCCCTGTGTCTGTGTACTCACTGAGCCATAAATGAATATCTAAGCAAAGATTTTGCTGTATATGATGATGATGACACAAGAATGTTTTTTGTAGCAATGGAACAGATGCTGCTTCTGCTCCCTTGTATGATAAACATTTGCTGAAAGTTTGGTTTGGTTTGGATAATGATATTTTCCTATTGCGGAAGGCAAATGTTGGTATTGCTGTCACTGAAACAGATCTGACTATGCTGCTTCTTCTATTTTTTTCTTTTTTTTAAGAGTATGGTTTTTGTTAATAGTCCTGCAGCTTCAACACAACTCAGGCACTGAGAAAAAACCACCATTGACCCATCTTGTCCAAGTCCCCACTGAGTCAGCAATGCTCACAAAGAGGGCTCAGTCTTGTAGCCCTACTGACTGTCCCACTGACAAGGGGATGGACTAGCTGGCACTTTTACTTTTCCTGCACCCCAACAATCTTAAAAGAAACTGAAAACAATTCCTCAGGAAGTGATTTAATGTTTTTGCCAGACTCATGCAATTTGCTGAAATATCACATACCTCACAGTTGTTCAAAACCTCCAACTGACTTATCTTAGCAATAATGAGCTGTATCAGGGTCTCTGGGTTCTTCTCTGTGTCCATGAAGGGGTTATTGTTACACTGCAGTGCCCGCAAACTTGCCAGTTTATCAAGCTCATTGATAGATGACCACTGAAATGGAAGGGAAGAGTCTTTTGAGGAAATAGAAAACAACTTCATTGCAGAACAATACCTGGTAACATTGACTTTTCCTGTACAAAAAACATGACTGGAAAAATTATTTTGATCATCAGAACCAAGTACTTGGATCCTGTTCATTTGGCTAAGGAAAGAACTGTACTACATTTAATTAAAAACCAAACCAAAACAAGGAATTAGCCAGAGTTTTAGATCATTAGGATTCTGTGAGAAGAGTTATGACGTAGCGGGGGATATGACTAGTTGCCATAACATAAACGTGTTTAACTGACACGTTAAGAAATGTTTTTACATTTTTAAATTATGCCTCTGTGTTGATCAAAGTGTTCAATAGTTATCTCCGAATCTTACACATACAGTCAAGGAAAATTTAAAAAAGCAAACTTCAAGTTACTCTTAATTTATTTACTAAATGTGAAACCATCACAATTTAACCTACCTGTGATATTTTATTGTCATTTATTGCAAGGCGTTTTAGCGAAGGAAACATTTTAGTCTTGCATCCTAGGAAAAGAGTAACAAGAAAACAGTGAAAACTTTAAATAAACAGAATTTTAAAACTATATATAAATTACTTCTTTTACATACCAAATCCAGCATCAGGAAAGTGTATAGAAGTTATCCCAGTGTTTCTAAGTATTAGCTGTTCTAATCTGAAATTTAATAGATACGATGATCACTGTATGTGGCACAGGAAGTTTTTTGCAAAGAAATACAACATAATTTTTTTTTTCTTCATAAAGATCTGCAACTTTTGATGTGGTGCAGCATCACTGACCAATGAAAAGCAGCCTCACAGACAGTACCCAGGCTTCAGCAGTGTTCAGGGAATAAAATTTTCAGCGAGTAAGTGCAACAATTTCAAGCTTTCAGAATGGCTCCTGGATTTAAAATGTGTGATCTTCCAAATGATTTTTTAAAATAGCTTGTGGCTATTGAAAATCATGGCTGCTATTTTGGTGTACAGTGAAAGATGATAATTCTGCAAATTAGCAAAATGTGGTAAATCACTTTCATAATTGTATAATGAAAACCTAATAACACAGCTTAAGAATGTGTTATTATACAACAAAAGTAAGACTATATTAAAACAGCTCAACTAAATAATGCAGTTACTCTCCTCAAGAGGGCAAAATGCCTCTACTTCAAGATCTCATGAATCTTTCATGCAACATCAATACTACCATATTTCAGCCAACAAGGACTATGGAGATGAATATCCAGGACAAAGAATTTCCAGCAAATTTGTTTACAGCTACCTGGGGAGCTGTGCTATTAGATGCAGTTGATTTCCATCCAGTAACTGGTTATCTGAAAGGTCTAACAACTTCAGGGTCTGCAGGACATTATCAGGCCTGATACATTGGAAAAAACCAAACACAAACACAGAATACTTAAAGTTATTGGCCAATGAAAACACTATTTTCCTAAGTATATAATTGCATTTGTGCACATTTATAAATATTCTGAAGTACATCATGTGAAGTTTGCATCAATTATTGTCGTGGTGATGTAAATGTTACAGGAATGTAACTTTATGTGCTGTGTAACTTTGTGGTACATCAGTGGCTAACAACTGACTGACTCACGTTACTCACCTTTCCAAAACGGTAATATTATTAGAAGAAAGGTACAACTCTTCAAGTACTGGCCATCCTTGAGCACAAAGAAGAACCTAAGAGCAAAACTTTATTTAATATAACAAAAGATGGGAAAAAAATATTTCAGAAATTATACTTCATGCAAATTTGCTCTGAACATGTTCAGAACAAGCTGTAGCTCCCAAAACCAGAGGAACAATTATTAAAGATTTCCTAGTCTTTCCTTTCTTCCAGATGGCTCTCCTGTGCTTGGATTTACCAGCACAGATGACATCAAAGAGGTTCTGCAATCACAGGACTGTAAGTCCCAGGCTTGAGGCCAGGCTTGAGCCCCTCGCTGCTGAGACTGGAAACTGAGTGACCTGGAAACTGAGTTAATTTATTCAGGGAGTTGGAGCGACCAGGTTTTCCCTATGATGAGGTGAGAAAATGGCTGTACAAACTCTATGTATGTGCAGAAGTTCCAGAACCAGCTAACACACACATCTCATCAGGTCTGACGGAATATTTTTTAGTATCTTAATTTATCAGAGCTTGAAGCCTTCTCTGTCATGGGACTGTGCCAGCCCATAAACCCACTAAATGCCAAGAATTGCATTAATTCAACATATTCTGAAGTTTTCAAGTTCTCTAAAGAAAATAAATTAATTTAAAAAGGGCTACAAATTGAACAAAGATACTTTTGTTTTAGATCTTATGCCCTGAAATTGCATAAAAGATATTATTTTACTTTACACAATTTTTTTCTTCACCAACATTTACAGGAAGTAACAAAACTTTTAAAAATAAACACATAATATAAAGTGATATAAATTGCTGGCATAGAATAGTTCTGTATGCAATTGTGAAAGTGTCAAAAATTGTGCAGTTTTAGCACATAGAGTTCCATAAGCAGTGGAACTGATTGCTTTTCTACAAATTTGTGCCTGTGAGTGCCAAATTATTCTTTTTGCTGAGGTTTTTTTCTGGTGTGTATTCTCCAGAGTCAAATTAAGTGTGAGCTCATCCTGCTACTCCTTCTTTTGTTGGGAAACTTAGAGGTGCTCTTTCATCCATCTACATTCCTGTTTTAAGGGAATTAGCAGATAATAAATTATTTTTAGGCCCCCAACTCTTTCCAAAATATGATTGTAACTGACTAACGGATTAAAAGTTTTGAGATGCAAGAACACAGACAGACAGATGCACAGCACAGTCTCCTAAAGCTCATTTTTACAGGAGGTTACAAAGGCTACAAGCAGTAGAGTTCGGAGATCTGGACAGTCCAATTCAATTGGTTTTGTGCATAGCTGACCCCTTCTCCTATAAACATCCCCTCTCCTTGGGACCATTCTCTCCGTTACAGCTGCACGAATCCATCCAGCTGCATGTCTATATAACTGACTCGTAATAGACACCATGCCAAGGGTAAACACTCAGATCTCCTCAAGAGGCAGCCTGTGATTTGGAGCTCAACTGCTTCACACCCAAAAATATGAAACATCAACCTGCTGCCATATCTGTAACATACAAACACTTACAAACTCAGATATAACAACTTTTTCTGTTCCAAAACAACAGCAGGAGACACCAATATTTAATCTCTTTAATCTGATAGTGTTTCCCCATGTCAACAAGACAGACTAAAATAGTTATCCACTGGTGATGAAGAAGCATGACAAGAAACCTGCAGAGTCAAGAGAAATGAGATGCATGTTCAGTAACAGAGATTCCCCCACAACAGCCCTGCATTGGGATGGATGGATGGAATAAAAAAACTGCACAAACCTGAAGATTTTTCACTAGGCTGACCAAATGACTAGCAAATTGCCAAATGATAGGTCACAGCACAATTCCAAGAAATTTAAATTGCCAAATTTTCAGCTACTGCTTAAAACAGCTTTCACAGAAACAAAAGCTCACAGATCTGACACTGAATTAACCCTCGGGAAAGACTGGGGCCTCATTGTGGATAGCTGATGGGGAGGCTGTAACAAACAGCCAGAGGAGTAGCCATTGATGCTCAGAAACAGAAGAATGGAAATGTAAGCTATTGCAAAAGAAATAAAGATGAGAACAAGAAACAATTGTCACCATGTAAGTCCATGATGTTCCTGTATTTTTAGTCTGTTTATCCCAGGAAGCAAATAATATAATTGGGAAAGGCACAAAGAAGCTGAACAAGAATTAAGGCCATGAAACAGAAAATAGCTGTTTTCAGGTACTTTCATATAAAACATTGGGACTTACTAAATGAAATTATCAAGCAGCAATATCAGAACCCCAAAAAAGTTCAATTGATGTTAAATGATACGTATAGCAAAATTTTCAAATGGGTTCTTAATACAGTTAGATAAATCATGAAACAAAAAAAATCCACAAATATTAATTAGAGGTATACAGTCTTGAGCTCACAAAGCCACACAATTCCAGATTACTTTCTAAGAAGCTCTTACCATGTGCTTACCCTTTGCCTAGAATTTTTCCCAACTACCTGCTGCTACTTGCTAGTCTCAGAAGCATGATCCTGCACTTCTGTTCTAACCCAGATTTTTCTTTTACCCTGTATAATAGTAGATTATATTATAAATATAAAATCTTAGTTTGAAAACAGAATCACATATATAACATTATGATTTAAATGCTGAATAAGAAAGAAAGGTTTTGGAGCCATAAATATGAATTCATTACACTCAAATGCATTAATTCAATTTCTAAGTCAATGGCTACTAACTTTAAGTTATTTTACAGGACATTTTTCCCCCTTGAAAGTTATATGTTATGTTTTGAACAATCAACCAACAGTTACACAGTAATAAGCTCTTTTACTGATATACTAAAAATCTCAGAAGTATTTATATATATGCAAATAATACGCTAATGAAAGAATTCTTTTTGAAAACTGATGCTCAAGGCATGTGAATGTGGAGATATGTATTATTGTATAACAATTAAGCATGTCCTTCTCCCATGAAAAATACTTCAAAACAGAGGAACAAATAAAAAAAAAATCCAAGTATAACTATTCCAATGCCATATATTCTTACATATAACAGCAAGTAATTTTGAAATGCTGTTCACCATTAGATTGTTTTAATTTTAATTAAAACACTCCTAAGACTTTTGTTTATATTCCCATTGACAATCAGTGTATTTCTCTTTTGCTTGGATTATATTCATTATTATTGTCTATTTAAAAGTCGGCTTTTCAAGTAACTCCCCTCAGAGCTCAAGCAGTGACATTTTCAAGTAGTTTGTTCACGGAGTACTGATGTCAGGTACATCCCTCTATTTTTCCCCTTTTGTTTGGCTGCCCTGGAACACCACTTTCAAGCACAGGCTTATGTCTCCCAACTTACAGGAAATGAATTGGAACAAATTTATAAAACAGATTTTGGAACCCAAGATGTCTTTTTGGCCAATGACGAATCATCAGCTAAAGCAGAGTTTCAAAAATAAATGCAAAAGCTGCATCATTTTAAATTGCTCTGACTAAGCTGGGGCTTTCTCACTGCAATTTAGTTACCCCTGGAGGACTCTAATCTGTCTGCAGCCATGGCTCCAACCAGCCTTTCGGTCACCCCATGGAGGGATAGAGGACAGCTGCTGGCCGGTACCAACATTTTAAACACCACAATGCACAGATTTACTCTGATGAGCACTACATGACATTTAAAGTGTTTGTAGCCACTTAATTCTTCCATTCCCTTCACCATTCATATTGCTGCTACTACGGAAGGATTATCAACTGTCCTACCATAAATCCCACAGGCAGTTTTAAGAGCACAGTGAATGGACACTAAACAAAAACACAGCAGTGACCTTCCTCTAGTCCTGCTGCAAAACAAGAGAATGAAGAAGCTCCTTTCTACTCAAGCCCCAGTTTTGGTAAGTGTTCTTTTACTGGATAGCAGCTGGCAGCCAAAATCTGAAAAGTCATGTAATTTTACAATGCAGTACTATAAAATCTGACCCTGAGAAATCTGAATAATAGCCTGGAATTTAGAAGCCATTATAAGTAACGTGACACTGAGATGCACTTCCTAAGCCCCATCTCTGAAAAAGGCCCACTGCTAAATCTAGTTGACAACAGGACTTCATTCCTAATAAGACATCATAGCAGGGGAGAGTCATTTAAATGTGCACATTTCAGTGCCTGAAACAAGTCAGAGCTTTGCTTTTCCTCTGCTCTGTACTGCCAATAACCAGGCATCACGTAGTTCAAGAACCATCAGTATGGGCAAAGATACCAATCCAGCCTCCTGCTGATGCAAAGTGATGCCAAAACAATAATTTTTCACCATAAGGAGATATTTTCTTTCCATTTGCATTTGTTCTAGTGCATGCACAAAAGTACAGGTAAATCTCCAACAGCTACCAGGAACCAAAAAGTTTTCAGTTAGACAAACTTTGGGACACGAAGCTATATTGTACTCCAACTGCTTTATTTTGATTTAGCAATTTACAGATGTAGATGAAGTAAAATGTTTCTTATTAGACTCCTATGCCAATATTACTTCCTTCATTATGTAGGAAGTACATTAGTTAATATGTAACTAACACAGTTACCCCACAGCACCTTTTCTAAGGATGATTTGATTTCAGTAGAACAATACAGTGCACAAATGTTTATTGTGCTTTCCTTGCCTAGAAACCTCATGATATTAAATTTTTTAAAGATCAAGAAAAGTAATTACCTCTGTCCACGTTATTTCTGTTTGATTAAGTGCCAGAATCTTCAAGTTTGAAAATGCACTGGATATAAAAGTTGATGTAGATGGAAATCTCATTTTGTTTTCACTGCATAAAAAGAAAAATTATTTGCATAATGAAAAATCACATTTATTTAAGTCATTAGTTTGGAATTACATATTACCATAAAAAGAATTTACACCCCCCAAAAATTAAAATCTCTGACAAGATGTCACATATTTTACAATATAATAAAATATATTTCTAGTTATATTCAAACATACTCTTTCCTAATTTACTTTCCTGCTTCAGGAATGCATACTTGTTCAAGAATGCATATTTATTCATCTGTGGCCTCTTTCTCGTTCACTAAGTTTTGAACATGAAAAGAATGATCTTCATTAATATTAAATGAAACAAAGCCAGAACTTGGGCTTAAACTCCTTAGTGCTGACTGAAAATGAAGAGCCTACATGACCATCCAGGCCCCAGTAAAACAGAAGTATGTAAAATCCATTCTCAATAGTTAAGTATCACTACAAAGAAGAAAAGATAAAGATTCTCAAATCTGCAGTCTTCAAATCAGTTTTCATTATTCACCCTGGAAGAGAAGATTTTATTTCTTTCCTAAGGCCTCATCTACCTGCATATTCTCATAAAAATCTCTCAGCGTAGTTTATAGTTACATACGTATGGGTAAAATTTCCACGGAGAGAGCTGGTGGATAGTTAATCACTTTTATTCTTCTTCCAACATTCCATGCACAAAAAAAAAATCAGTAACAGATTTACCTTCTTTCTTTTTTAAAGCAAACAGAAGGTCAAAACAATAAAAAACTGATTCAGACTATGTCACTTTGATGCTGGAATCTGATGCTTACAACTACAATCTCATTTTGTTTTCCATTTTTTTCACAAATAACTTCTGAAAACCCTTCAGTCTAGAGAACACTTCTCAGCAATGAAAAACTGAAAAATTATTCTGAGTGAATTAAAATAAATTCTCTGTATTCTCATGCACGCTGATAACAATAAATCATGATATGCTCTAGGCAAAGATAGATTTACAAATAGCACCCAGGTTGCAAACAGCTGTTCAGGGCTAAATATTGAAGAAAATGGAACACCTACAACTATTTAGAAAATACATTTTTGTCACATTAACAATAAGAATAAATAAAAAACCTGGTGGTTTAGGCTGCTACCTAATCCATTGTGTTATTTCACACCAGAAAATTACTGTGGCATGTGCCAGTTACAGTGTAGGAGTGTGTACTAGAAATGTTCTTTATTTTGAAATTATTTTGTGAATTTCCTTGTTTCAATAGAATTGGAGCTTTATCTAACAACACCCTCCTTCATTTTCCAATGTCATCACTGTACAAGAGATTTCCCCCTAGATCTGTCACCATGGTCTTATCACTGTCTTATCAGCATCATTTTAGAACAGAAATAGACTAAGTTTTGGGATAATTCAGGTTTGGTTAAAGCATTATGGATAATTGAGTTTAGTGTCAAGATACAGTGGGTTAAACAAATGTGGGCTCCTAAATACAGACCTGCCTGAGCAGCCAGAATGTATCAACAATAATAAAAAACAAAGATCAAGTCTAAAAACACTGAAGAAAATGTTCTCCAGAACTTAGTTTTACACAGAAACGGAACTCCTAGGGTTCTAGTCTTGTCTTGAATACAGATGTCAGAAAAATATAGCCCACACAGGAGTTGCTTAAGAAGATTTAAAAAACAAAACAAAAAAAAACCTTAAAAACTTAGCGCCCATTAGAATGAGTCTTGTATCCAGTTACATTTAGAAAGCTGAATCCTGAGACTCTTGGTTTTTGTTCCTACCCCAAAGGAAAAGAAACACAAATATGAATATTTATACCTGACATTAAGTGTTTCCAGATTTTGAACTTGAGAAGCAATAGCTATTACTGTCTCCCAAGATGATATCAGATTTTTTGATAGGTTTATATGCCTCATATCTGAAATTTCTTGTTAAGAAAAAGAAATTGATCTCAAAACTGAACTTCCTTTTTTCAGAATTAGAATTAAGGTCTTTGAATCAAAGAGAAATAGATTACACTAAGGGATGTTACTGCTCAGTTACAGCAAATTTTATTTGGATTTGTGATATGGAAATGGCTTATAGTTTTATAAAAGAGCTTAACTATACAAATCCTCAAATGGATTAATTTCTGTACTGAGAGGAACTCTTACAAGTCCTTATAAATTAACAAACAATAACTGCTTTGTAGTTTTGTAACATTGCCACTACATGCAGTGTACTAAACACATTATTTGTTATACATTGGAAACCTCTGGTGTCTACAGAACGTATCAGTTCTACAGTGTTATCTATTTTAGGGAATTTTAAAAAAACTCATTGCTGCAGCCTTCTGAAACTGCAGTCACAGTGGCAACCTATGACTGTACTTCTATTTTTATCCACAATTTACATTTCCTCTCAAAAATTGTAGGCGTCTGGCTTCTTAACTTTTTAACAGTCCATTAAACTTTTAAATATAAACTTCAGTTTTAATTTTTTCTTTTTTTTAATAAAAGGATACAAGTATCATTCATTGAAGTGAACACTTGGAATGCTACATTATGTACTTTATTTGTGGTATCATGCAATATAGCAACAAAAGGATACTGGCACATGTTCTGCTGATTTCCTCTTTCTGACCAGCATGGCTCACTGCACACTCACGCACCGAGATATCCACCAGTTTGTTCAGTTGTCTACATGAGAAAGAACATTCTGTTAGGTAATCTTCAAACAGAAATAGGTATGTTACATAAATGCCTGGTTGTTACAACTACATAACATCCCCTCTGTGCATATCTCTCCTTTGGAATTAGCAATGTGCAGATTACTACACCGCAGTGTCATTCGCACTCGAAAACAGACACATCTCTATTTTTTCCCTTTACATCACTACTACAAAATAAGTCTGGTTGAACCACAGTTCCCACACCCCCCCCAGAAAACCTCATCCAACTGAAATAAAGAGTGGTAAAACAGATTAAATATAGCTGTGCAAACTGGAATTTAATTAGAGGTTCCAAGTTAAAAAGGTTTTTTGCAACACTTTTTGCAAGTGGTTCAGAGTTATTTGGGCATCCTTTGTATCACTTATCAAAAGTATTTTTGACTGCTTAGTATGTTCTGGGAGACAAGGAGAATAGTTGTGGAATATCAGCTCAAAAGGAGACAGCCACCTACTGAACTAATATGTCTCTACTGCTGGAGGCCATCAGAACTGCAACTTATTACATATCATTAAGTTACCTCCTTTCTTACCCTTCCAGGTACATGAACATGACATGAACTGATTGAAAAACTTCTTCACTAGCAGTACAGTCACTTTCTGCCTTCCCTCTCTTGGTTACAAAGTCATTAGTGATATGAGTAAACAAAGGTTAAAAAATACTGTACAATATTAAGAAAACATCAAAATACATCTATTTAAAAAAGACCATGCATGTGTATGATGACTGCCAATATCATGATAATTTATCTCTCATTTCTCACCAGATATCATCACCTGCTACTTTATGAAACCAGAATGAGGATTGTGAGCACTCAAACATGACATAATCCCAGTTCCTATTTGTAGAACAAGTAAATTATGAAGCCACAATCGGAAGATTTCTTGTCTCTTCCACCAAAGTGCAGTTTGGCTTGCTTTTAGACACATAACAATTTCATATGCACAGCAGTCACTTCCTTACAGTTGAAATACTACTTGACTAATCAATCACTAATAATGTATCTTAGATTTTCATATATTACACTTGCCTTTGTTGTTCTGCAACAGAATCCATGCCAACAAATTCCACAGTCTTCGTTCCAAACACTACTGTATTCCCTGTCCCATACTGAACATCTTGCTTATCATTCAATCCGTACCGATCCTTTACTGCAGTAAGAAAATCTACTCCAAAATTTGCCTTGTTCGGCCGGATGAACGATCCTCCTTTAGGATGCCTAGAATAGGGCAGCCAGGAAAAGTTGAAACATAAAAAGTTATCATAACAATGACTAATTAACTACTACATTAAAAAAACAACTGATAACCAAAACAGACAAAAGGCAATTCTACAGGCTAACTGTAAACATCACTGTTCCCAGTGAGCCGGGTAAGACTTTCAAAGTATCTTTGATAGTACTTGATACAAGTTCACATTGTGACATACCACGAGAACTAGACCTCCAGCTCTCCAAAATGTACATACACATCAAAATTACAGTGTCAGTGCCATTACTAGAAATAACTTCTCTGTTACTTCCAAACTCACTACAAACTCAGGTTCTGCAGAAAAAGAAGTTTCTACCTATGGATAGACACAGAGTTACCTAAATCATACAATAAATGTGCCTGGAGTCTTACCAAAGCCTAAGGAATTCTCAGAATAGTGACTGCTACATTGTATTTCACTTGCATAATTCACTTGTAATTCTCCGAGAAAGTAACCTTGTCCTTCCATTTACACAAATAACACAACATACAAATTGTAGCACTCAGAACTCCTACACAAAAACTTTCAAAAATCTTGATACCAAATTGGTAACAATTTTGAATATTCAACAGAAATATCCAACAAATAATGTATGTTCAACACGGTCCTATGAAGTTCCTTGTCTTTTCTTGAGCACTGAAAAAACTTTGTTGCCTGACAGTTTCTTGCCATGCAATTGCTTTGACATTTTCTATCAAAGTTAGTGAGGAAAAACAGTATCCAGGAAGAACTAGCAGAGACAAGTTATAGAAATGGTATCACAGAGCAGACGAGGATCTGATAGGAGCATCAGCCAGAAAACAGCAGGAAGAAAGTTGGTAGCTATGACTGTCTGCCGTCAAGCTGAGAAGACGACAGGCTTCGGTAGGAAAGTACCTAAGAGGAAGATATCACTTATGTAAATAAAACTTCTCAAAACAGGATATAAGCACCAAGTGGCTAATCAGCAAACCATAATATAAACCACCAATGCTACAAAGCTCAAAATTCTCATAGGAAAAAAACCCCAGTAACTAGAGGACCTGAATCCTATGGACCTATCAGAAGTAGATGGAATTGCTTGGGCACCATATTTTTGCATTTTTGTTAAAGAATCAGTGCTGAAAAATTCCTGTGCCAGTTTCATTAATTAACATTTCTACTCTCATATCCTAAAGAAGGACCTAGGTAGAAACTAGATATTATTTACTTTCAAAATATTTTCAGTCTAGTTTTGTAATGCCTAAGTTTAGAGTGCAATGTTTACAAAAGAAGAAGAAGGGCAAACTCTTAAAGAATGTAAATCTGGTATGAACTTTTCACATTTGATAAGCATTTTCAAGACATTTTTAATCCAGTAACCTGCTCTTCAGTATTTTCTTCCATTCCTTTGAAATTCTCCATAGCTTGCAAACACTTGACTGATTTAAATATTGAACTTCCTCAAACATAAAACTGACGTGACTCTTTCTTAATACCTCTTCTTAAAACAGTAAATTACCTTTTTACGACCTGAACTAGAACATGTCTTGCCTGCAAATATATTACTTCTGCATTTAATTAAGTCAAACAGCTTCATAAATGGCAGATAGTACAGGATTCTGCTTGGGGCTCTTTTTTTTGGGGAAAAAAAATCCTTGTACTCCTGTCTATCTCTAATTCACGCCAGGTCCTGCTGTAAGTTTATTCTGACAACTGTCCAATTTCCTATCATCTTGATTCTCCCCATTTTGTCATCACTATCCCTCTGCACTCAACAGTTCTGCTCTCCTCAACCCTCTCTCCAGAGCTAACCTAGAACCTCACATCTGCATTGCTGCTGTCATGCCATTTATCCCTACCATAGCCAAGACCTTTGGGTCTCTCCATCACCATATCCATTCCTAAGGCCATTTCTGTCCTCTCAGGTCACCACTTCTATTTGCAACTCCTTCCTCATTTTCTGTGCAGGAGACAGTTCTACTACCCTTAGGGGGGAAAAAAAAAGCATAGGAACCTAGCTACCCTGTCCCTTGTCATTTAAAGCTACAGGAAAATTTTAGTGTATTTATCTCTCAAGACCTTTCTCTTTTTCTCTTGATCACAAGATCATAGGCTTTCTTGCTCCTGTTGCCATCACTTCCCGTTACTGTGCATGCTATTATGAGTTACCTAATGTATATTTAAATTCATTCCACAGCCTAAGCTTCTTTTTCAGTTCCAGTCTATTTATTTGATCTACTTTTTCAGGAACTGTCACAAAGGACAGGAAAGGAAACTGCAAAAGGAACCTGTTTTCAGACAAAATTATTGTGTCTTCAAGGAGAGAGGTCACTGTAAGTAATTTTCCCTAAAACACACTGCCTGTATTAAATTTCACACTAGAGC
Source organism: Cnemophilus loriae (assembly GCA_013397755.1). Lineage (NCBI taxonomy): Eukaryota > Metazoa > Chordata > Aves > Passeriformes > Corvidae > Cnemophilus > Cnemophilus loriae. The sequence continues at coordinate 813,675 of VZTF01004190.1, read as the reverse complement.
ATATGAACTGTACAAGCTGTAGGTACATATCAAACAAATAATGTACAGCACTTGGACTAATGCAAAAACACACCTATTAGCCATCAGTCTCCATAACTGGGAAGTAAACGGATAAATCCTAATCCAAAGAGTCATCCAGCATGCATATCACGAGATGGAAGAACCTATGGATTACTGATCAACCTGACTTAAACTGAACACTCAGAAGTCTGCGAACAGGGATTTTGTTCTCGTGTATGCAAATTGTCTTGCAGACAGAACAAAACACTGTGTGGAAATAGAGTGGTAGAAGATATGGCCCCACTTTCTTAAGCAGAAAACGTGGAATATGCCCAAGTGGGGCTCTGGCAAGCGGCTGGCTCTAGTTAATACTGACACTTCCTACTGACTTTTAAAATTAAGAGGTTGACCCCAATCTCAGAAGTCATTTTGTAGGACACTTCCTATTCACGACTCAGTAGCCTGAAGCGTACAACCTCTCTGCTGGCATGCCCAGGGCACTTCAAGGATATCCATTAAAATTTAGATTAGCTGTCAGCTTCCACTGAATAAGGAAGAGATGTGGCATCATTCTTTGCTAATGTAAAACAAAGTCATGGCACTGCTCATCATTACAGGTGCATGATGGCTCTTCATATGCTAGGGAAATATCACACATACACACTTCTCAGTACTGAAGAATAATGCAGGAGTACATAAATCATAACAGTTACACACTTGAGCTGTCTGACTGCAGAAGCTTCTAAGCCACGGAGAGAGATGTCAGCTTTATCAGCCTAGGCAGTAAACATGGATTAAAGGGCTTCTTTGCCCAGGACTATCTGTTTGCAATGATCAACTCCAGGCAATTACCATCATGACTGGAGCAAATGCAGTACAAGACTCATGAGGTGTCATAAAACGGAGCAGCTTGAATCCATGCACATCTTTTCTACATGGGCTCTGAACAGATCTCTTCCTTCTAGGGGAAGGCATTCAACAGACAAAACTTTTATTAGAAGAATCTACACACTGCAGTAAAGAAAATCCTTTAAGTTTTAGAACAGGTCATGGCACCAAACAATGCTTATAAATGACACCCAACACTAACCTGCCATGGTGTACCAAATTCCTGACTGAACAGCAGAAGCTTTGCAAACATGAGCAAGTACTTCAAGTTCTTGAAAGTTTACCTTAGTTAAACAGACATGAAATTTGACTCTCAGCTTTCACAAATCAAGGAAAGACAGACAGACATCTGCAGTTTTAGATGCTATCTTAGAGTTCTGCTGGTGCACAGGACATGTTTGAGCAGTGGTTAGGGACAACCTTTTGTTTCAACACAGTTCTATTGGCAGCAAAGCATGAGTTTCTGATGGACAAAACTTCTTAACTGAAACCACCTCAGGAATCTTAGGAATGCTTTCTGCCTTTGCAAAATGGAAATCACTTTTTCTTCAGGGACACTAAAATGATATTGACATTCTTCCTGTATTTGAAGAGTTTGTTTGTGTGCTAGGTAGATATTCCTGGAGGTGAATCCGTCATCCTTGAAGAAAAGATAGCCTAATTTAATATGAACAGATCTTTTATGCAGCAGATCATTTTGAATGCCATCACGCAACAAGTATAGGACAACCAAGAGATCAGCCCCAGCCAGCATGGATTTATGAAAGGCAGGTCCTGCTTGACCAACCTGACCTACTCCTGTGACCACAGAGCCTCCTTAATGGATTAGAATACAGCTGTGGATGTTGTCTACCTAGACTTCGGTAAAGCTTAAACCCTGTTTCCCACAGCATTCTCCTGGAGAAAGTGGCTTTCCATGGTGTGTGTGGATGAGTGTACTCTTTGCTGGGTAGAAAACTGGCTGGATGGCTGTGCCCAGAGAGTGGTGGTGAATGAAGTCACATCCAGCTGGTGGCTTGTCACCAGTAGAGTTCCTCAAGGCTCAGTGTTGGGGCCAGTTCTGTTTACCATCTTCATCAATGACCTGGACAAGGGGATCGAGTGCACCCTCAGCAAATTCACAGATGACACCAAGTTGGGTGGGAGTGTTGACCTGCTGGAGGGCAGGAAGGCTTTGCAGAGGGATCTGGACTGCTGGATCCATTGGCCAAGACCTACTGAATGAGGTTCAACAAGGCAAAGTGCTGCATCCTGCACTGGGGTCACAACAGCCCCATGCAGAACTAGGGCGGTGATTGTCCCCCTTGCACTCAGGTGAGGCCACATCTTGAATGCTGTGTTCAGTCCTGGGCTCCTCATTACAACAAGGACATTGAGGTGCTGGAGCAAGCCCAGAGAAAAGCAGTGAAACAAGTGAAGGGTCTGGAGCACAAGTACTATGAGGAACGGCTGAGGAAGCTGAGGATGTTTAGCCTGGAGAAAAGGAGCTCAGGTGAGACTTCATCACTCTCTACAACTTCCTGAAAGGACGCTATAGCCAGGTGGGGGTTGCTCTCTTCTCCCAGGCAACACCTGAAAGGATGAGAGGAAATGGCCTCGAGTTGCACCACAGGAGGTTTAGAAGGATATTACGAAAAATTTCTTCACAGCAGGGGTAGTAAAGCGTTAGAACAGACTACCCAGAGAAGTGGTGGAGTCATCATCCCTGGAAGTGTTCAAAAAACATGTTGTTATGGCACTTGAGGACATGGTTTAATGGTGAACGTGGTGGTGGTGCTAAGTTGATGGACTTGATGATCTTAAAAGTCTTTCCCAAGCTAAACAATTCCATGATTCTTTTGGGCAGGAACATAAAATTCCAAAACAATAACATACAATAGGTCAAAATTGCTGTCTATGCACAACTTATAAAACTCACTGAAGAAGAAAAAACTGATGCCATGGATGACTCGACATTTCAGGACTACACAAATACACAAAAGTCCAAGTTCCCACCAGAAGAAAACTTAATAACACAAAGGGGGAAAAAAAGTCACAAAGATCTGGGCAGCAACAGCAATTCTTCCAGGCTGAAAACATCACAGAAACAAGCTTTACTATACTCTCCTCCATTTCTCTGGCCTGCTGTGAAACTCAAACCTGTGAAAAGGGATTATAAATCAATATGGTCAGTACTTCTACAAGATCTACTGGAATATCAGGATTCCTCCGGAAAGCGATCTGGGAAGAACAAAATATTCTGTAGCAGGGAGAGAACTATGACTAAAAGTACCCTAAATGTGTGATTGAATGTGTGTAATTGCTGTGATAATAGCAGAATGTTACGCCTATCTTGTGACATAAGCAGGGAAGTATTTCCACCTACTGCTGGAGAATCCACACATCTTCCCCAGCAAAACAGCGGGGATAAAACCACCTGCTAAAACAGCAGTGCCTGTGTAAATGCTCTGTGTGCATGAAATACCCAAAACTGACTGACAGCAAGGCTAATGAGGAAGATGACCCTTGGGAATGTGAATGGGTCTGTGGGACAAGAACCTTTTGGAAAGCACACTCATGTTTCAAAAGCTGTATACAAATTTTAACACTGTTTCAAGGCTTGATTACGCCTCATTTCTCTTGGAGGACTGTAGAATAAAATTTAATTACATTATACCCTACTGCAGCTGACAGCTAAAATAGCTTCCTCAGTTATTAAGAAACAAGATCCTATTATCAGGGGGAAAAAAAAAAAAAACCAACACAAAAACACCACTAGACTGTGCATTGCCATTTCTAGCTGATACAGGGTTGATGAACATGCATATGATGTCAGCATAACTTGAAGTACAGCTGTTTTGTTCCTTGGTATTCATATTCTTAAGAAGTTCAATTATCACCACATTATATATGACCCAGATAAATGTACTGCCATGAAACATAGAAGTTTAGGTCATATTTCAAAAAACTTACTATAGAGATCACATAGAGCTGTAAGCAGACCTACAGCTTCAAGAAGGGACTAGAAAGAAGATTATCTGGTAATGAGAATCTCAAAATCAGTTTTATTTTCCTCTTATGATCTTATTTTCAAATGTCACTCTGAAGGATGTATTTTTTAAAGCAGTTATTTCCAAAATTGCCTTAAAAATAATTTTAAAATGTTCTTTCACTGCATTTGTTTACAGTACAAGCTACTCGATCAGCTGCTTCTGCTTATCAGAATTCAAGGAATGAGCAAAGTAGGCTTGTAGCCAAAGGATACTCATGATAAGGTGTAAGGGGAAAAATATAGAATTTTTTTATTTTAGATGTGTATATACATCTACAAAGAAACATTATTCCCTCCTAATCAGTAGTAGTAAATAGGTGATATTTTAAGTTGCAGGGGGATTTTGTTGCATTTTGTTTTTTAGCATCCTTTTGCTAAAATAAGGTAACTATTTTTCCCTTAAGTTTGCCTACACCCTCCCAGTGGGTACAAGAACTACAAACGTGCCTGCACACAGGAAGTTATGTCTGTGTGTCTTGGTGGACTGCTAGAACTATGTATTTTCTTAGACTTCAGAAGGACCTTTTCTGATTGGAAAAAAGCAGAGTACAAAGAACAGGTATTGTAAGAACAACACATTTAAAGACCACGACATTTACATTTGTTATGGGTATTGAGCATCACTCAAAACATTGATTTTTACATCAAGAATTAAGATTACTGTCTGAGATCTCATCTCCTGGAAGCACACTAATGGCCAATAAAAACCCAAGAGCCTATACACATGTATATAAATATCATATACACACAAATACAAAGCAGTCAAGTTTCTGGAAAACAGTCATGAAATGTTCAATTGCTTTTTCTGTCCAGAGAGATTTGGAATGGTCAGCCAACTATTTCTAATTTTTTTCTCCTACAGCAGAACATAGCTAGCTTCAGCTTGGAAACTGCTTCAATTAAATTCAAAGCATTTAGGAAGCAACTTCCACTAACATATTAATTTAAAAAACATGGTTGCTCTAAAACTATCACTTCCAATTCTTTAGATGAAACAAAAAATCCAGCAATGTTGAATTTTTTGCTTGTATTAAGTGTGTTTAGCCTCCCCAAGCCTTGTTCTATTGTTATTAGATACAACAGAAAAAATATCTAGTCCTCACAGGCGGGTGTTTTCTTCTTCACTTATTTTTCTTAAGAGTAGATTTTGTTCTCTCATCCTTCACCACTTCAATGCTCAGGAACTTACTGAGCTAGCAGTAAGTTAGTATTTAAGTATTTAAGTGTAGTATTTAAGAGCTATTGATGACTTTCTTCTATGAATTCATCAAGCTACTATTTAACTTACAAACTTTTAGCTGTTGCACGTTTCCTGACATAGAAATCAACAACTTTCTGCAGTTAATATCCACCCTCGAGTCCTGTATTCCACAATTTCAAACATGTTAAGTGCTTGGATCTTTACACTTAAAAATAATGCATGCATATACTTCAAAACCCCACACAGCTGCATTATGTTTTGCATATACTAAATCCAGAGAATATATTTAATGATTCCTTAGTGATACAAATATAACCCAAATCATTAACAGGAACTTGGTATTTTCCCTCAGCAAGATACATGCAAGTCACCTTAAATTCAAATCTAAACTGTATTTGAGACAGTTAATATGGACCAATATTTCAGTTCAGGATTACCTAATGAAGGTCAGTAGGAAATACTGATTTCCTAACTAAAGTAAAAGGTCTAAAACCTACTAACAGTAATCTTAATAACATCCAAAAGTCTCATTTTATAACACACTTCTGAAAACATGACTTGTATTTTCTAAGTATTTACTATATTCTAATACCTGTAACTGGATTAATATCAGTGCAAGAGCCTCTACGGATTAGCTAGTCAGAGCACTCAGAATTATGATCTTTTTAATATTGGCCAACTGATAACAGAAGAGTTTGCCCTAAAATTTGCCAAAGGGCCTTTTCTCATGACCATCTCATCACCACGCATGACATGCCAATGCTGTGAATCAACTCACCTGCACTTAAAATACTGTGTTCCTTCATAGCTGCCATCATGCTTTCCCCTCTGAGGGTCATCCCATTCCACGCCCAGCCAAATTCCTGAAAAAAAAGGTTGATATGTTTTCAAATTTACGGCATCGTATCCATAGAAATCACTGTTGAAAAGAACCTCTGCAGTTCACTTAGCCTAACCTTCTCTCTCAAAGCAGGAGATCATCACCAGCACTCAAACAAGTCAGTCAGGTAATTTGTTACCTAGCCAGACCTTGAATATTTCCAAGGAGAGAAAGATTCCGACACATCTGGCGAGCATATTCCAATGCCGCATTGTTATGTAGCAATGTAATGGAAAAGATTTTCCTGCTGTGGCCATTGTCTTTCATTACATAATCTAGTACCAGTAAGAAGAGTTAGGCTCTGCCATCTTTGTAACCACCTGTCAAACAGCTGCAGGAAGCCATTGGACGTCACTTTTTCTTCTCTTCACCACACTAACCAAGCCCAGATCTCTCACCCTCTTCACAACACATGCGTATGGTCTGTGCCCTTAACCACCCTGGCAGTCCTCCAAGACTCCTCAAGAGAGAAGATCTTGGAGATCGTCTCAAGTTTATCTGCATCCCTCTTGAACTGGAATGGTTCTACACCAGATACATTACTCCAAGTGTAACCTTGTCAAGAACCCCTGACCCCACAGACGGATAACAGCTTCCTTCAACTTGCAGGCCATGTTCATCACTTCACTCTAAGGTAACCTAGTGCAACATGTATCTTTGCTTGTTACAAGAGATCACTGTCGGCTCATATTCACGACAGTATCCAATGTGACTCCCAAGCCCGTGACAACAGACTCTGTGAGTTGCTAGTACTTCCTGGTCCATCCCACATACGGAAATTTATTCTTCTTGAATCTCTTGGGTTCAAACCTAAACTTCATAAAGCTTGATCTGGATTGCAATTCTGACTTGTATCACAACAGCCATTTGAAAGTGAACACTGTTCATCACCCAAATCACTGATGAATACATGAAACAATACAGACTCCAGCATTTACTTTTGTAGTACTCACTTGTTACCACATATCAAGTAATTAATTACTTTTTCACTTGACAACTTTCAACTCACTTAACAGTCCATTTATCTACCTTGTATTTCTTCAGCTTCCAAATAAGATTCTTTATGGAGACATTACTCAAAAACTTATTAAAGTCAAGGAATATTACATCCCTTGTTCTCCCTATATCCACATTCATAGTCATATATCATCACAGAAAGTAATTACGTTTGCCAAGCACAACCTGCTCTTATTTGCAAGTACCAAATAATCCCAACTACCATCTTGTCCTTCATAGGTTTGGAAATGGATTCCAAGGAAACATACTACGTGATCTATCCAGAAACTGAAGTGAGGTTAATGAGTCTACAGTTCCTGGTCATTCTTCTTGCCTCTTCTAGAACTGTACGCAAGGTTAGTCTTCATCCAAGCATCAGGAATCTTCCCATAAATTTGAAACCCTATAGTGGGTTGACCCAGACTAGATATCACGTGCCCACCCAAAGCCACTCTGTCACTCCCTGTGGGGAGAGAAAACATAACAAAAGGCTCACGAGTTGAGATTAGGATAGGGAGAGATCACTCACTGATTACTGTCATGGGCAAAACAGACTTGACTTGGGGAAAGTAATTGAATTTATTACCAATCAAAATCAGAGCAGAATAATGAGAAGTAAAACAAATCTTAAAAATACCCCCACCCCAGCTCTCCCTCCTTCCTGGGCTCTACCTCCTCCCCACCAGCAGTGCAGGGATATGGAGAATGAGGGTTACAGTCAGTCCATCACACCTTATTTCTGCTGCTTCCTCTTCAAAGAGAGGAGTCTTCTCCTGCTCCAGTGCGGAGTTCCTCCCACAGAAAACAGTCTTCCATGGACTGGTCCAACATAAGTCCTCCCTACAGGCTACAGTACACTTCCTTTGGAACTGCTCCAGTGTGGAACCCTTTTTTCATTGGGTGTGCTTCTTCATGAAAAGGCTGCTGCAGCATGAGTCCCTCACAGCGTCACAAGACTACCAGGAAACCTGCTCCAGCAGGGCTCTTCTCTCCACAAGTCTACCAGGAGCCTGTTCTGGTGTGAGCTTCCCCAAGGGTCACCACTTCCTTTCAGGCATCCACCGGTGTGTGTGTCTTCTCCACGGGGTGCAGGTGGATCTCTGCACCCCTGCTGACCCCCATGGGCTGCCAGGAAACAGCCTGTCTCAGTAGGTCTGCAGGAAAATATCCTCTCTTGAGTGTGGAGCACCTCTTTCCTTCTTCACTGACCTTGGTGTCTGGAGGGCTGTTCTTCTCACATATTCTCACTCAGCTCTTCTCTGGCCAGAGTAACCTCTGTGCAATGAGTCTCTTTTCCTTCCCCTTCTTAAAGATGGTTTCACCGAGGTGTAACTACCATTGCTGATGGGCTCAGCCTTGGCCAGTGGCAGGTCCATCCTGGAGCTGGCTGGCATTGGCTCTGCTGGACACGGAGAAAGCTCCTGGCAGCTTCTCACAGATGCCACCCCTGTAACCCCTGCCACTATCAGAACCTCGCCATGCAAACCCAACACAATATCTTACCAAAGGAGCACCTGGTCTGGTGATCTGCTGCTGCCGCCGCTTACCTTCCCCGACTATGCCAGCACAGAGATCAGGGAAAAGACTGTAAAGTTCTTATTACACTCCTGTTGACAACCCTGACTTCTTTAAAACAACCCAAAACCCCAACAACTCACATAGATTAGAAGCTGCCATATTTACACAAGAACAATGAAGAAAAATCAATTTTGAATTTCCTCGTTTTACTTGACAACGTTGAGGTTTTTTAATTAAGAAGAACATGAGTAGAACCTCGAGAACAACCATAAAATGTGAAGATTATTACTTTTGTGGCGCTTACCTGCTGTACGAGACACGCTGCCCACATAGCGCACAGTCCCATAGTCGGTGCCACAGGAGACCCGCCGACCCAGCGCATCGGGAGGCACCCCGGCAGCCATCCCGGGACAGCTGAGTCCGCGCTGCTCACGCACCTGCAGGGACAGGGGAAACGCCCTTAACACACGCGCAAGCCGCTGCTCTCACAACGCCCCTACCTTGAGCTGCTCTTTTGCCGCCCGGCTGCACGCCGGACACCCTCCCGGCGCTCCCCCCTGCCGCTCCCACACGCCGTCCCGCTCCCCGCTCCCGGAGCAGCCTCCTGCGGTGCCGCTCCCGGCCCCCACATGAGCGGGGCCGCGGGCGCAGCTCACGCACCGGCGGAGGCGCTCCGCTGCCGCACTTCCGCCCTGCGCCGCGCGGCACCCGCGGCCCCGCCCCTCCTGGGCCCTCGGCGCGCTCCTATTGGCCACGAGCCCCGGGGCCGCCCTGCCCTGGCCCGCTATTGGCCCACCCCCGCATTCTACCCTACTCAAGTCACCGCCTTCAGGGGCAAATCAACCAGGGGGGCTGCCGCCGTAGAGCTCTCTGGGTAATGCAGTTCGTCGAGGGGACCTCGCCGCGCGGCCTTGCCTGCCCTGGACCACAGCTCCCAGAATGCCGCGGGGTGAGGGGCGGGCGCTCTGATTGGGCGAGCCGTGCCCGCGGGGCGGTGCCGGGAGGCCGCGTGCCGCGGTGTCCCGCCCGTCCCGGGGAATTGCGCCTCCCTGGCAGCAGCCGCAAATTTGCGGCGGGCTGTGAGGAGCGAGGAAGGATGCCCTGGGGAAGCGCTGCCGTGTTATAAGGCAGAACAGCTTAATGCAAACATAGCAGCTTACTGCAAATAATATCATTTGAATGTTGGCACCACCAAGACCGGAACAATCATGACACTAAGTAATCAAGCACCTCTTTCAGTCCTGTGCCTCCATTACATGAAATCTGTAGGTTCTTTTGGCAGGCAGCATATCAGTACTCTTTACTCTGAGTCTGTGATACTGACTACGGAACTCAAGCATGGGTATTTGGTAAAACTAGTATATTCCAATCAAAATAATCTGGATAATGTGTATATTCTTTAGCATGCTGATGGCTTGCATCTTCAAGTAACAGGCTTCGAGGGTGCTTTACTGTCTTCCATAAAGCAGCTGCTCTCCAAGGGGCCAATCCAGCGAAGATGTCTGTGCCTTTATTTCATAGTCCTCCTTCGACATACGTGATGTGTTATCTCAGGCCAACTAATAGCACTGGGGGAAAAAATAGATACCCTAGCCCTTCTTCCACATCTTTGGTGGTGGTGCTGTCTCATCTGGGTTCCTAAGCCCACTCATCTCCCACAGAGGGCACTCTTGGAACGATCTGTTCCAGTTTCAAGCCATGCTGAAGCTACATGGACAGTGATACAAGTGAGGGCAGTAAGCCCTCTTGCTCTCCTTTTCTAACTCCTCCACTGTTCCCAAGGTCACAGCTGAGAGCATCCTCCACTTTGTGCGCTGCCTGACATGAAAGGTGCTGAAAACAAGAAAATAGTTTTTGTGATCTTTCTGACCCCAGCTGCCCCTCTTTTATCTCTAGTTTGACAGGTAATTCAGCCATTCTCAGAATCTACACGCATCTTGTCAAATTTATATATTTTCTAAAATGATAATGAGAATAGCATAACTTACTGTTTATTCTATTTCTTTGCACTTCTTGTTTCAGTGTTGTAATCAACAAATATCCACAGCTCATACTCTGTACTTGACAAGGAACAGGATAGCCCCAATGCCAATGAAACAACTAGACCAATCTAACATTTTCACCTCATTACCTCAAATTACAACTTCCTATTTTATAAGCACTTAAGTAAAAATGGATTTAGCTTCTGAATTTATTGAACATTCATGCTCGGTGTAAAAGATAAGAGATTAGGTTTAGAGCACAATTTTTACATTTCTGTGAATAGCAATGACAATTCTTCTGTATGGCTTTTACTTTGACCTGTACATTCCATCCCACCCCCAAAAACAAAGCAGTTAGCTACAGGTTCTTCAGTCAAAACTACAGAAAAGTGGAGTTAGTTCCATGCCTCATATACTAAATCTGCAATTATAGGAAACTCTACTTTTAAAGAACTTTGGTTTTTTTTCCTTGCAAACCTTTTTATCCCCTCCAGCCTGTTCACACAGGCTTAGTGTCTGCCTGGTTGTAATAACTTCAGTCAGTGAAAAGTTATGCCTCTCCCTAACAGAAGTCCTCTGCAGAGTAACAGAAATTGCAAGAGAACAGGACAGTTTTTATGTATTTGAAAATACATAAACAAAATGTATGCATTCGCCATTTTACAGACTTCAGTAATTACTGAGTGATTAAGTAAGTCACACTATATGCTCTAGAAATTGCAACTGAAACATTATGAAGAGAGTGAAAGTGACCTACTGTGCTCAAGAGATGATGCAGCTGCTTAACTGGCAGCATGTAATTTGTATACCAATAAATAGAGCATTTTCCTGGAGTTCAAAAGCAGAGAATTATCTATGATTTCCCTTCACTTCAGAGTTAGTCTTCTACACAAATTCATGTCAGGTTTCGTACTGCTTTCCCTGAAAGTGTCACATTAGGCTTTCTTGGTGTATCTCCCATGGTTCTCTATGCTGTACTAAACAGAGATGATCAGTAAATACCTGTTCAGTAGGTTAATTGAGAATTTGTTCCATAGGGTACACAGGTGAGGAACACTATCAAGTTTAATGTGGTTTAACCCGCATCTTTATTAGAAGTTTTGCAGATTATATGCTTGAAGTGAGTTAATGAATCATGGATTATTTCTAGCCACACCTCACAAGGTGCCTCTGAAGTAATTTTAAAATAAGTGCTGCAGAAAAGGTTGAACATTGATGCTCAGCTATGATAAAAGTTATTCGGGAAGGATGTTAATGTGAGGTAGCAATCAACTCAAATAGGCACATGGCAGATTATGCTTCCCTGACTTCAAGAACAGAAAAATTGTTAAGAGAAAGAAAAATACAGTAATGAAACAATGTACTCTGTTTCATCTGTACCTTTAATCAGTATCTTTAAATTACATATGCAAGATACATAAATAATTATCAGAATAAATAGTTTTTAACTTAAGTATCTCTTGCAGTCTATTTGGAAAGCAAGAAGGGAAGCTCAGAGAAACTAACCACACACTTTAGCCTTTCCTAATAAAGTCAAGTAAATTCTGTAAAACAAGGTGAAATCACATGAGGCAGCCTCAGGAGGCAAAAAATGAGTTCTCTTATTCTTTCAAATCCTTTCCCTGGCCTTTGTCCACCTGCCAGCTCTGACATTCACCAGGCTCTTGCTGAGTGGGATAATTCATTAACCTGGACAAAAATTAACTTCTCTCCCTCAGGGCTAGCGAGTTAAGTTCATTCATAAAAAGACCTAACAGGCATTATCACCAAAGCAAAATGGGTCTTGAAAGCAAACAGGCAGGGCAAGGAAAGTAGCTCAAGTCACATGAGACAAAAATAATTTATGTTAATAAAAATGTTACAAGCTTTAGCTTCCTGGAAAAAAAGTTTCAGGCATTTCGAGATTGCAGAAAATCTTGGATTAATCTTGGATTACTTTTGTGAAGGCAAATGATGAGCTAAAATTCAACATTTCAAAAGCAGACCCAGACTATTATGTTTGTCCAGGATCAAAAATGAGTTTGATGGTATTACGTGTGCTTGGTATTAACAGCAGAACAGAAATACAGCTGAAAGAAGAATTACAGTGTAAGTACTGAGCAAATAATACAAAGAACACAGTAAATACCAAACCTGAAATGCAAAATGATTAAGACAGGACAAAGAAGAGCAACAGATGCCCATATGGCTCTTGCACATGAAGAAAAGCCTGGCCCAATTCAGTGATAAAGGCATATTAAAGTTCAAACCGGTTTTACATGAGAAATGCAAACTGCCTCACAAACCCCACATTTCTATACCTTGCTAGCATTTTAACAATAACCGAGGAAAATAGTCATTAACATAGGAAATCTCCATAGCACGTGCAGCCAGATTAGCAAAATTAACCAAAAAGCAGAAGCATAAAGAAATGACAACAGTTTCCTTTCCATTACCATTTCTAGGTTGTTTGTATCAACAACTAGCTGGTACATACAAAGTTGCTCTGAGTGGGTAGCTGAACAGCCTGAGTTCAAAAGGAGAAGAGAAAGCTATCTCCTCAGGAAGGTCTTGAAATGATGCAATTTTCATCATAATTGATGGGGTAAACACCAGCCTTTGAAAAAGCAAAGACAGATGTCCCATTCAATGGCTGGCTACTCTAAGACAGATGACAGCTTTCACTTACATCGAAGCAAGCACACAATCAGAAAACAGACTGAGGTAGTGCGTAATGCTCCAGACTGATGAGTATTTGCATTTCTCTCAATGTGAACTGTTAGAACTAAACCCCCAAGAAATGCACTGATAACCTTATCAAAGTAGAACTTGTTGGTGATGGAAGGAAGATAAGGGGAATAATTCTGGCTCAAAGGGACTGACATTGAAACCAGCATCCCCTTTGTTTCCCCTGTGGGCATCTCCACTTGCAACTCAGATTGCCATTCTACAACAGTGCATATCTTATGAAGATCAGGAAACATCCTTATTCCCTGTGTTGTGGGAGGCATAGCAACCGTGAGGGGCACTACACAACTAACTAATTCTGCAGTCACAAGAACTCCCATGCTGCTTTAAAGAAGGGTTCTTCCTAACACTGCTTAACCTCAGGAGCCTGTACCAGTGATAACATTTGAGAATATTGATGAAAATGCACAGACTCATCTTATGGCACCAAATATAAAGTCTACCTTGACTTACGGATATCGTTACTACCAGCATTGAGTACTTAAAGATGCTCTACCACCTTAACAGGTGAAGGGGAAATATCCCAGACTTTTCCAACTCCTGAATACACCAAGAAAAGCTCTCCCAATCCTGCTTATCCTAACCAAAGTGAAGAGCAACAATGCTTTTCTTGTGGGCCTTTTCAGATATACCTTCAGCATATGCTTTGAATACTGGCATCAAAAGCCTTGAAGGCAGAAGAGTAAGACAGAGCTGCATGGCCTCTTGTAACCTGGGAAAAGAAAGCTGGACCAACTTTTCCCTTCTTAGTCATTTGTGCTTTAAATGGCCTGCAACTGCAAAACATCCATGTACCTACTCCTAATAAAGGCACGTGCCACAAGATACAGAATTAGAATAAATACTAGGGTGAATTGCCAGAATGAAACAAAGGAGTGATGACATAACAGAAAGCTCAGATGGTAGAAAAGCTTTATACAAAAAGTATTAAAAGCTACCTCATTATGAAAGTTTGATTACACAAAACTGTTTATATCCAGCAACAGAACAGAAATGAAATGGCACTAAGTGCACTTTGCATTGTGTTGCAGTTACAATATCCTAACAGGCACAAGGATACATTTCACAGTAAGACTAGGAGAGTCTCCTGACAACAATAATCTTTTCAGTGCTTTCCTCTATTCAACATTAACTACAACAGTGCTTGGAAACTCCCAAGATATGGCACAAAATAAATGTAATTTGCTACAGCTAGTATTTTCACGTAACACATTAAAAATTTACAGGCTTACTAAGCACTGCAAGTTATGAAAAAGGAATGACAATTCTCTTTCATTAACATTAAAGACACCTTTCACCAACTTTAAGCTATTCAGTCCCAGCAACCAGGTCCATTCAGTTAAAAGCCTATTATTTTGTGCCTAATCAGACAAAGATTTCTCCTCAGCATGCAGATAAAAGGGATAGGCTACCATCCGTAACTACATAATATTTCGGACTGAAAGCAGTCATCCTCAATTTTGTCGTGTTTGATCACTTTCAGAAGGATATTAAGGCTGCCCAGGGAAGACATTACAGCAACCTTCTTCAGCTAGTTTTTTCAGTGGGTTGAGATCATAGCTCTCCCTGTTTTCCAGGTACAGTAAATGAACACCTGCATAAAACTACCCTTTATCCATCAGAAGCCAAGTACCTCTGTCCATTTCAGAGTATGTTTGAGATAACAACACAGCTTATAGCCCCAGTCTTACCTTTCATCCAAACCATTACCTTGCTACCACAAAGCAAAGTTTAATATAGCTGTGAATACTAAGGGAACTGAACCTGATTAAAGCCAGCCCAGACAAGAAATAAACAAATATCTCTGCTTATTAACCTTTTTCTAATATTTATTTTTATGTATCTATATTTATATTTATTTATATATATATGAGCAGAGAACTTTGTTACTTATCAGCCCCACCTCTAAATATTGCTCTCAGTCTCAGTTCTATTTTGGTATGTCTACAATTTTAAAGCTCTATTTAAGCAATTAACAAAACTGAAGTGGTAGTGTAGCTTATAAAACAAGATACTGTACTTTGTTTTAACAAAAAAATTACAGCTCTTGTCTCTTTGGAGAGATCCAGAACATGCCTCCAGATGGCAAGTCAGAATAAGAATGAAGTATGAATTATGAATAAAGTCTTGGAGAAGCCCCTCAGTTATAAGCAGAGATTAAAGAGACCTGCACCAATTATGGTGTCCTAAAGTCACCTGCTGTGAATCCCTTTCCATTTCTTACAGCAGCTCATTATGTTGCTATTTACAGTTACATATATGAGCTCTAATGCATAGATTTTAAGTTTCTGGCTACAGTATGTTCGACAATTTCAAAATCTAAAACCAGGTGAGCAGAATTACTCCAGAGCTGGAATCAGCAGCAAATTTACACTTTACTGATGTGATGAAATCTTTTCTCTAAGGTACTTCAAAATCTTTATGAAATCACAATTTCAGACTGTGTCTTGTTTGCATATGAAATAATAGCTTTCATAATTCACATTCCCCTTAAAATAGCCACAGAAGCTGGATAAGATAGTCACCCTAGGACATAGTAAACTGATCCACCTGATCTTCGCAAGTCAAACTTAGAAATATCACACAACAATTTTATGTGCATTGTGGTTGCAAGTACCTTCTTTTGTTTTTTAACACACATTTTGGTTTACAAGAGCATTCTTTAAAATGCACAACACACACATGTAAACCTGATTTAATTTAACACAGAATTTCAACCAGAATCCTATCATAGCCTGGCTAGGGGCACGAGAGTTTTAGGTATGAAATAATGCCTGTGACTGTGTAAAGACTATTACATTTAGATTCAAAACTTGTTTTAGTTCTAGTACATCTGCTTTAACAAAACCAACTGTAAGCAGTTACAGTTAAGACTTCGGAGATAATAGGGTATATATTTCAAAGATCAATGACAAGTTATTTTTAACAGTAACTTCTGTAACATGGCTACAAGAGAAAGTTTTACATGAGACTGATTATCACACCTCTCCATCTGGTTATTTTCCCATTTTAAAAAGTTTTAATCCATACCCAGAAGTTAATTTTTTAATTTTCAGTTTCTCTGAACATTTTGCTCAGCTGTTGAACAAGTGCTACAAGCTCAGGGTTTCCCCCAAGCGATTCAATTTGTTTATAGGCTTCAGATTCAAGCTCTTTCAATGTATTCCGAGTGTACTCAAAGGAACCAACATTTTCAAGGTAATGTACACAGTATTTTTTTATATCTATGTTCTCCGTCCTTTGACGTAAAATGTTTTGCACCTGAGTACTTTCAGGTCTTGACCAAATTGCATGAATGGTTGGGAATGAGAACTTGCCCTCAGTTAAGTCTTCACAAAAACTCTTGTTCTCACTATATTCTTTGGAGTGCAAGTTGGCATAGTCATCTCTTATTTGGAAGAAGAGACCAAGTGTATTAAGAAGTGGCTTTAAGTCTTCTTTATAATTTGAGAACAGCTGCATGAGGCCTACAGCTAATCCGAAGAGACCACCTGTCTTTTGCAGTACCATAGCTTTATACTCAGCCTCCGTAGGACAGGTGTAAGTATCCCTCCAGTAAATATCCAAGCCTTGGCCTTTATGGAGTTCCAGAAGTTGACGGGTAAAAACTTTAACAGCATCCGGATGATTAAGGGTTAAAACCTTCTCTAAGCCAAGAAAATAAACATAATTAGCACAGTTGATTACAGATGGAATTCCATAGATACTGTGTGCCACTGGAAAGCCCCGTCGCAGCTTTGAGTTATCTTCAATATCATCCACAAGTAGGCTTGCATTGTGCAACATCTCTGTCACTTCAATGATAACCTATCACAAAAAGAGAAAATTGTTAAGTCTGTCACTGTAATTTAACCGTGACTTTTGCAAGACTATATTTAAAATGGATAATGTTTTAAAGAACTATAGTGTGTGTCACTGAGTTTCCTCTTTAGACAACTTGCTTTTACTGTTAGTACAGATTCATGATTCTCTTCATCATCCAGTTTGCTCTAAGTCCTGGATCATACAGTCTTTGTGTGATGTTTTCAGATTCAAAGTTAATTTACTCCCTGAAGTGCTTCCACTTGCATGCTCCTCTTCACTGTTGCTACAGTTCTAAAACATGCCATTGTCTAGGAGTCATAGAGTAACTGTTATTAGAAACATGACTACAGGAAGATAAAATAAACACAGTGTTTTGAAATGTTTAGATTTACAAACCTGAAATCTCCAAAAGTCAGTTCTTGAGAGTGTCAGGTATCATCCATTATCACATTTCTTTTGTGAACCTTGTTTTGATAAGCGGAGAATTCATCTTTATTTTCCCACACTTCGTGTGGTTATATTCAGTACTGAGCTCTTAAAGGACAGACTATTCCCTCTGAAACATCATTTGGAAAATTCTTGGCAGAAAGACAACAGCTACAATTTCTTTTGGGAAGCTTCCTATGCACTGCTTGTTACTAGGAAGACCATTATCACACACCACCTGAGGTGTGCAATAAGCCGTTCACAACATCAGGCTTGTAGCTGACTGCATTTGAATAGAATGGAACCTTAACAATTCAACAAAAAATGAAGTCTTAACACTATATACTGCTTTTATTCCACAGCTGCCATGCAAGCAACAGGTATATTCAGCACCTGCTTAAATGGAAATAAATTTAAGCATGTAAAACTGCATACTGTATAAACTCACTGCAAAACACATCTGATTAAGATATGATTTTAAAGCTAATGAACCAATTACACTCTTTAGCTGCAAACATTGCGTTTAGTCAACATTCATCAAAACAACTGTTAAAAAACACTAAGACCACCATAAAATGGCAGCAAATATCTAGTATGGTCCTATTTGGTGGGTGCTGTAGAACAAAGTATAGACTTTGCTGTAAGCATTTTCTTGAGTACCAAGCCACCTAGTGTTCAGGGAATGTTGTCCCAAAGATTAAAACTCAAACCCCAGCAATTTAATCCCTTTCCCAAGATACAATTGCAAGAACAACCTACTTCAGCACTCATGAAATCAAAGGATAGAGTACTTACTGAAGGCAACTTTACACACCTATTTGTTTGAATATACTTTCAGCCCATTATCTCATTCTCAGTATTATCAGGAACGTTTCCCCGTGTTCTGTGAATTCATTGGATAAGCCTATTCTAGTATTTCTCTTGCTAACCTATTTCATATCACTGTCAGTTTCATGACCTCTTGCAGCTTCCATACATTTAAGGTTTAAAGGAAACAGTGTTTCATGACTCTGTGTTTCTATCAAATTACCTGGTGAACTTAAGACAGTGTCAAAAATGCTTCAAAGGTGAAAGAAAGGAGTGAAACAGTTCAGATACCAGGAAAACCTTATTTTAGAAGACAAGAGGAAGTAGCCTGAGAAAATGAAAAGACTGGTCTCCATAATGAAAGCTGAAGACCCAGTACAGAGTGCTATATTTTCTTACAACCTAAATCTATCTAATCAGTACCTGCTGCACTATCAGTCCAACATAGATTTCTTCTGCCTCCTTATCTGCAACAGCTTTAAAATTTGCTTGACTCTTGCTAGGCCATTTCAGTGCCTTCTCAAAAGAAAGGTCACCCGACAAACCCAGTGTTCTCTAATTCAACAAGTTGAAGTGTCACAGTGCAGCATCAAATGGGAACTAGAAATTCAGTAAGTGTTGGGGAAAGAGATCACTTGGTTGGGGCAAAAGGAGAAACAGTGGCACTTAATAGTAAAATAAACTACCAAAGAACAGTAGCCTCAATTGTATCATCTAAATAAACTACACAAAAACAAATAATCTAAGGTAAGGAAGAAGTCCCAGAATTCAGATTTTTAATAAAAGAAATACAAATAGCTGGAAATTAATCAGGCTGTTAGACACAGGGGACATCTTAAGAAGATTATGAGAGATGTCAAAAAGATGACCAGAGGTGGTCCTCCAGACTTCAACCATCTTTAGTTATTAAAATTAGTACAAGAATGCACAAAAGCCGTAATAATTGGGTCACAATGAAGACTAAAAGATGACAGGGTCTTGTTTTTTCCTCCTACTACAAACAACTTCAGTAGCAAAGAAGACATTAAAGCATTGGTTTTCTTCATAAAGATAAAACAAGTGGTCCAAGTTTTCGATAGCAGTTATACGATCATCAGTTTAAAGTGACAGAACTGGTAACTTCTGCTCACACAGAGGCACTGCAGCTTTATTTTACTATAGCACTAAGCAAAAATGGACCACACTGTCATGGATGCTCAGCAAAAGGGCAGGAGGCAACAGTCACATTGCAATATAAAAAAATCCTAGTTGAACAGAATGGAAGGGTTTGTTATAATGAAAGGGGTTCAGCATGAGAATACAGGCCCTGGGAAGCTGCAGAAACCCCACCACCAGATTTTCAAAACTCAACAGGGCTCCCAGAAGCCTGAAGTAGCTACAGAGCAAGCTCTGCTTTAAGTACAGGGTTGTCCTAGATAACTTCCAGAGGCTTCTTCCAATCTGAATTCTGATCTGTGATATTAGACTAAACCCATAAATACAATACACAGGTTGCTATATTATATGTTTTATTTGGATATTTGTCTGAGCACAAAGGGTAAAATGTGTCTAGCTGAAACACAGAATAAATTTTACTAGAGACTTACACAGACAGGCTGAAAAATAGAAGAGTGTCTAGATTATGAAATGCAGCCTCTTAAACCACTTAAATCACTTTGTTACTTGAGAACTATGAAGTGTCACTCTTAAGCCACCCTAAAAATGACTCCTTCACAAACTCTAAAGATACTTCTGCCAACAATTGATGAAATTAAAGGACCAGCTGGGTGTCAAAAGCCACAACCAATTATATTAATTCCTTACATTGCCTTGGACAGAAAGTATTTTGCACACACTGTATGCAGTTTAGCAAAACTGCAGTCTAACCTAAAAAGGAGTATAATTTTTCATTTGAAAAGCCACAGTGTTTAAATACACAGCCAAGCATGTTACACACTTTGTCCAAGAGAAAAGGGACTGAGAATTCCTAGATAATGCTTCTCATTAGAAAGTAAGGACTGCAGACTATATGATGTACCCCTCTCAGTTTTAGGTTTGTAAAGTTGATTTAATTGCTGTCTTTGATATTCTTGTATCAAAATCTTAAGATTTTATTTTCAAACACTATATTTGTGAAGACTACTAGGTAACTGTCTAGCTTCTTTTGTAAGTCATGTTAATAACTTCTGTAAGTCAGTGTTAATAACTGAGTTATGTTAAATGGGTAACAATGATAGCTGCTTATCTACAACTTCAAAGGCTGAACACACTTGGAAAGAAGCAACTATTCTAGTAAGACATGGACGTAATTTCTTTAGCATTGCATCACAGTAAAAGCTTTGCACTGAAGTTGTTTTCCTGAAAGTTTACTTTATACTCAGAAATTAGTGCATTTAAGATTTCTGATAACTTATGCTATGTAAGAGAATCATCTGTTACAAGTGGTCTTGCACGAAAGGTAACAATCTTTTAAAAATAATTAGCCAGTACCTGTATTTTATCTTCCGGGACATTCAGCCAGTGATTAAAGGCCTGTGACAGTTTGGTTCTCACTTGCTTACCTACAATAAAAATATTACAGGCATTTATAAAAATAACAAAGTTCATTATTAGAGACAACAGTTTGTCTTAACAACTACAACTGATTTGAGACCTGATTAAAAAAACTGATCAGTGTGACGACACAAAAAGTGGAAAATATATCAGTGCATGGCTTGTTTCCTCATTGACTAAACATCAATTAGCAGCAGTTTCAGTTTTAAAACACTTCACAGGAATATGCAAAGCACATATTTACAGGTTACTATATTTAGTTTTCACAATTGAATTAATAAGGGATCCTCAGCATGTTGGTAGCCTGTACAGATCAGCTAGTTTGCAAGGCATGTTAATTTCAAGATTAAAAAGTTTCAATTATGATTCATTATTGGTTGAAAGTATGGGTATTTACTGAATATCTATGTCTCTCAATTTTTAGGTCTTTCTCCTGTAGTATTATTCTTCACCTGCTACTGTACATTTGTAAAACAGGAAAGTGACATTTCATATACTTACTAAATAACTCTAAACAAAAATCTGAACAGAACATTCTGAACAGATCAGAACTTTCCAAGAATTCAGATATTTATCTTATACCCAAGAAATCTACCTACAAATAGGATTTGGTCTGCTTTGGTAAAATCTACTTTGTTGGAGCCAGGCAGTCACCCTGTTCCACAGGAATGAATGACAATCAAATGACCAAGTCTAGTGTTAGAACAGGCTGTTCTGTTCAATCCAGATACTTTCTACATGATAGAGTGAATTTCAATAGACGTTAACCTTATGCCTATACATTATTCATGCCTGCTTTCTTCAGTAATTTGCTAGTTTTCACATACAAATACCTATTCAGCATCTAGTCACATTCAATATGAAATAAAGTCATCCCCTAGCCACATTGAGACAATTCTGCTCTGAACTTTGAGCAGCTCAGCTATGTATAAAATCTGCAAATAACCACAAGACAGGTTTACAAAAACAGCTCTGCATATATAGCTCACATAAACAAGCATTTGGAAAAAGCTTTAAATAAACCTCAAAGCAGTGCAACATAGACACCCATGGAACCCATATTACTTGACTCAAGATGTACCAAGACATACTTGAGATATTCTGCAATACTAGTCCTCGTGTTGATAATTCCATCTTGCCCATAGCACCAAAGAAATGTCAACATTTGAATCTCTCCCTAAGGCTTCTCTATGGCTGTGTAACCAGCATATACAGAACAGAATAATAAATATGGGTAAATTCACTTGCAGTGATAAACCCTGGAGAAACTGGACTGAGAATTTTTCCCCTTCTAATTAAGTCACTACCAGGTAAGCAATAGCTTTGTGGGTTGGGCTCTGTAGTAAGGCTGATAACCTTTCTCCCTGGATCAGAGGTCCGCAATTTTTGTCTCAGTTCTAAATGATTTCCACTGCTTCCTGTCACCACCATCTTTTGGTTTTCACTAGACAAGATTAACAAAATGGTCCTCTTTATTCCCCCAGCAGCTCTGTCCTCTGCTTCTGCCACACGTGAACAGGCATTCTTACCTTCACATACACTTCCCATTGGCTTGTTTTCTCCATTTTTGTTGTCTGTGCTCAGTTTTAAACATTAACAGTTTTCTGCAGAAGGGAAGGATTGTTTTGTCTCTCCTTGAGAATAACTGTTACAAACATCTGCCAAACTGTATGGCTTACCAGTTAAGGATTAACAAGTATTTCACCACATTCATAAAGAAAACCAGTCAGAGATATCATATTAAGGAACTGTACCTTACCTAGAGCTGTTTATTCTCTTCTAAATTACTTGGATACAGACAACACCTACCTTTTTTTAATAATAGGCAGCTAATTCTGTTTTTCTGAATGTGTTTCCTAGAAAATACATGTAAAGAATGCTAGATGTTCAGCAACAAAAGCATTATTTCACCATGAGGAACTCGACTACTAGCACACACTCTAAATGGATTAGTAACGTGCACACAGGATTAAGCCACTTCGGTTCTGTAGTACAGACAGCATTTGAATTGTTAGACTTGTCTATCCTGACTGGCAAGGGTTCCTAGACACTGACTATTCAAGGAAAAAACACTACCTGTATAGTGAAGCATTTATCTTCCCTTTTATAGGTGCAGATTTGCTTGTCTTCTAAAGGAATATTATTGCTACATAAATGCTATTTTATCTGATTCTGAAGTCAATCTTACCTGGTCTATGTGATAGTACAGCAATTTTCTGTATGCACAATTTATCCCTGCAGCCATGCTGAGATGCCAAAAGACCAAACCCCTCTAATACTGGTCTCTAAAGCCTAGATGCAGAAGACTCCATTCCTTGCCACACCCCTCCTCTCTCCAAACTAGACAAAACAAACAATACAGGGACACTAGGACAAAATTAAAAGTAGCACTGCCAGAATGATCCAGTTTCTTCACTGTCACATTTCACCGCTCTGTTAATTATTCTAAGCAAGCTATTGTAAAATTGAAGAATAGAGGTCTAACATCCAAAATTAGAAGCTCTATCTACTGTATAGAGCTATAATAATAGACATTACTGCACCCATCTTTTATCAAAGCTCTGCTAAATGCATTTGATTTAATCTGCCTAAGATCCCAAATTATTACCCAAATCAAACAGCAACTATGAAAAGCTTTTCTCCTTAGTAATGCTGGGTGGAAAAGGTGAGAAAAACAGTCAGAAATTCTTTCTACATCTAAGAATGTTAAAGCTTTATCCTTAAAACAAGTATCAAGTTAGATTAAAGATGTTGTACTGAGGACATTCCCTCCACCTCTTCAGAGGAGATGCTTCTCATCTAAAGAAAAAAAAATGAAAAAAGTCAGCCAACTTACTCTTTATATACACACTTGTTCTTGTGACAGGGCACAGACCTAAAAAATACAGACCTCCATTCTGGACAGGCTCCTGGTTAGTATTGCTTCACTCTTGCTGTATTAACGTAACCACAAATTATGCCCTTAAGGCAGCACCCTACTTACAGAGAGGGTACATGAAAGGGCTAGAACAGCATGGAAAAGAGCAGAGGGACTATTAACCTAGCCCCCATTAGAGCTAATTCAACTCATTAGCCCAGCAGAGAACTCAGCTTTTTGCTAGGTTAGCTTTCTGCCAGCTTTATGTACTGAGTCAGCTTATGCAGTGGATCTGCCACAATCAGTACAGGGTGAGCAGCAGATGCTGAGGACCAGGGGAAGGGGTATTGCCCTTCTGGAGGAAGAAAGCTCCTATATTACCTCAGCTGTATTGTACACTTGCACATTTATCTGCATCCTGATGGATTAAAACTAAATGGATAAAGTCCCTGAGCACACCTCTCTAAGTAGCTACAAGAACGCTACAAACAGTGTAAGTGAACTGCAGGAAGACAAGCAGAGAGCAAGCACATACACTTTTAACCTGGGCAGCCACGTGTGACTGATTAAGGTCACTGACAGAATTCTCTAGCATAACCCCTCTGTTCAAAATAGGGTTAACTAGTCCAGGGTTGTGATCCTGATTTTTGCCTTGTTCGTTCTCACGATCTTGAACGCCAGTATCCCATGGTCACTGCAACTAAGGTTGCCTCCAGTCTTAACGTCCTAACCAATTCTTCCTTTTCTTCTAAGTGGAAGTCCAGCATAATGCCTTCCTTCATCAGCTCCTTGATCACCTGTGTTAGCAAGAGGTCATCAGTTCATTCCAGAAACCTCCTGGACTGCCTGTGTCCTGCCGCAATGCTTCTTCTACCACACTGTGAGATAAGTGAAGTCTCTCATAAGAATCAGGGCCTGTAAATATGAAGCATTTTGCAGTTGTCCGAAGGCCTTATCTGCTTCTTCCTACTTAGCATACACCCACTATAGTGTCACCCCTATTGATCTGCCCTCGAGTCTTAATCCATAAGCTCTGAACAGGCTCATCTGACTGAAGGTAAAACTCCATGCAATTCAACTGCTCTTTCACATAAAATGCAACACCCATTCCTTGCTAGGCCAGACTGTCTTCCTAGGCCATCCACATCCATCCATTGCAGCACTCGAGCTGTGTGTTTATACCACAATAAAATTGTTGCCCTACAGTTGCATGCCAAACTCTACCTCCTCCCTTTTATTCCCAATAATGTATGTACCTGTATAAAGGCACTTCAGAGAAGCATCCAATCCTGCAGATCCCCAGAAAAAGCAAGAGCTTCCCCTATCAAGTTCTGTTCGTACTTCCTTGTTGGAATGCTGGGATGATTTGCCTTCAGATCTGCTCTATAGATTACTAAGTGTCTTGTTCAAATCAGCCTAAACCCTTTGTTTGCAAGTTCACTAATTCCTTACGTGACTATGTATAGTGATTTTCTTTTACTGTCATTTCTACTTTTGCCCTGACATGGATAGGTGGATGCCCTCTCCTCCTTGTAGTCCTTGCTCTACAAAGGAGGTCTCAAGGCCATAAGAGCCAAACATCTGCTATCAGAATGAGCTGTGCAACTGACTAGCTGTTGACAGGCAGTATCTGTTTATTCCTCCTCATGGTGAGAATTGGGTTGAGGATCATGGAGAAGATCCACCTGGCTACCTGTGCCCTTGGCCTTCATTCCAAAGGCCATGTAGTCTTGCTTGATAAGCTTCAGGCACCCCCTTGCTGTATCCATTAGTGCTCAAGTAGAAGAGCTGTAAGGTTAAGTATTTTAAAGGTGAAACACACCTTGGCAGTCCTTCCATCACATCCCTATCTGGGGTATCCAGAACCAGCAAACTTCCCTAACACAAAACCACAGTGGAAGCCTCTATCCCTACAGAAGTCAGTCTCTCCACTATCACTTGCTCCTGCCCCAGGTGCTGTTCTGATGCTTAGTTGTATAAAAACATAGAATCATTTAGGTTACAAAAGGCCTATAAAGAGCTTCCAGACATGTGTCTCCTTTCAGTGCACTGACCCTATTTGGCAATTGCACATCTGCTCAAGGAACAGGAATCGCTCTCCTGGTGTCAGAAGCCACCAGCTGTCACCACTGCAAGGGTATCCATCTCCCAACCAGATATACACAGACTATTTCTGCCCCCTCGTCAACATACCTGGAGGTTTCAGATTCTCGAATCTGTAGAGTCTTGTAATTTTTGTTATTTCTGATGCTGTGCTAGACTGCTGACCCCCTTCCACCATTCCTTTGCTTGGTGACACAGGTTTTCCACAACTACATACCTTCAGGAGTAGGGACATCACTTGCTTCTGGCCAGTGGGTATCCCCAGGCATCTCTGCAGCTCACAGCCTAGAGACGTGCACCCTCCCCTCAGGAACTTGGCCCAAGCTGAGCCCTCTGAGGTGCCAAGTGTAGTTGTACCAGTGGCAGGGATTATGCCCTGTGGTGCTTAACTCCTTCACCAGGCTGATCAAGTTCAACAACTCAGCAGAAAAAGCTGAACAACAAAGCCAGTCTTGATTGTTTAGCTTGCTGAACAAGAGCAGGAAAGACTGCAGCCAAGACCAGAAGGACAAGAATGGGAAGATGCACAGTCATGAATGGGATCAGAATTTGCCCCTTTCAATAGCAAGCTGTTAATTATATCAGTTTCATGACAACTGAAATTCCATCTATTCTTTAGTGCTGAAAAATCAGCTACTGCTGTTAACTCACAACTCTCAAAAATAAAAGATTCACCATGTCTATGAATCAGGCCATTTTTGAGACAAACCACAACAGAATCTATTAAAGTCAATCCTACACTTTATGATACTAAATGGCAGAATACTAGATTAAGCAGAACATGGCTAAAAACTAGTATGGCAATGTTCCACTACAATGAGATTTTACAAGAAAAGTTACTGTTTCAGAATCTATCTCCCAAGCAATAATTTCTACTCAAGAAGAAATAAACATTAATTACCATACTAAACAATAATTACCATTCTAGCAGTTAAAATAGTACCATACTAAAAATACCTTAAGCCTAGTAGCTTCCCTATCCCAGCACTGTTGGAAGCCAAAGAAATATACAAACTTGAAGTATCACCCCAAAACTGCAACCATTAGAAGTCTTATTTCAGCAAAGGGAAGCAGAGTAATCAATTTCCTCTACTGAGCTTGATCCTTAGCAGTTATAAAAATTTGTGTTCTTACGCTATTGACAACATCAGCAGGCACCTTCCCTCCTCTGCTACCAACTCTGATACTGCTGTACAATCCCTTTTCATGCAACTTTGATATGTATCTAAATTAATTCAACCATAGGTTACTAAACTGCTTGGAGAGTTTAAACAGTCTTACGCGATAAGGAACTGGACTACTGTAGGGCCATAGTGTACATATTTGACACTCGGCCAAGCTTTCTGCAAAGCCCCTCAGAGCTCAAACTGATCCAAGAGAGAAATAGCTCCTTGTCCCTACCCTTGTGCCTGCTCACTAACAAGACAAGAGATTAACCAGGCAAATTTTTAAACAGGTTAGGTGATTGATACTACCTAATAATTTGATTAACAAGCTGAGGACTGGCACAAGTTAAGCAGCATGAGAATACTCCCAGAAGCTTAGAGCATGGAATGAAACCACCTCTTTCAGCAAGAGCCTGTTGGATTAGCTCAGGCATCTCATTTGGGCTTCACTCTAGGTAGGAACAACACCTATATGCCCATTTTTTCCACCCTTACCAAGCGCTGGTACTCATACTGACTCCAAGATTCACACATATAACTGGCTCCTACTGATCTGTACTTGGCATAGCTGACTTTAGGCAAAGTCAGTGTTTCAAACACAGTAAACACAGTTCATTTATGATTGTGAACCCTCACTGCTTCACCTGTTACTCAGTACAAGCTTCCCACAGGTACACCACTTTCACCTGTCTAGTTCAAGAGAAGTTCTCTTTTGAATCACACCACCACTACTGCACAGACAGCAGTGTATCTTGTCTCTCACCTTCCCCAAAACACACACTAAATTAACAAGAAGTCAGCATGGTAAAGTGGACTATCAGATTTATGATACTTTAGCAGGACAGGATATTAAACACCTGTACTGCCAGCGAGTGTAGTGTTACATAAGCTACCAGTACAGAGTTATTAGGGTTGAACTCGCTAAGTAATTTAGCCACAGGAGTCAAGCTGGGAAGGTTAAATGTATATCCTAGAGGCATCATTGAAAGGTAACTGAAGAGCTATTAGTCAAGCACTTTTGCCTATAAAAGATTTTTTGGGCACTTTTTGCCTGTTGTGTATTTCCTACTAGGAAGCTGAGCTTTACTTCCTGGTACCTACAATAGCTTTAAAAATAATTAGCAGCTAAAGATGCAGAGGTGTTACAACATTCCTTGGTTGATGAGATAATCTAATCAAACAAAAAGTATACAAAGGTGGTGTTCAAGGAAAGTAAATTTCTTCAGGACCAGGGCTTTGAAAGCCCTCTGTTGTATCACAGACTCATTCTCAAGGCAGTCCTCTAGAAAGACCACCACCCAGTCCAACACAGCCAAAAGGAATACACATGAGGAAATGGGAAACGAGCCTTCTGGCATTAAAAAGGCATACAACTGCCAAATTCTTTCCTTTTCCTAGTTTTCAACTCAGTGCTAACTGCCAAGTCAAATGAAATCACTAATGTTGGCAAGAAAATCCTGGATATTTGTAGAGGTTAATAATGAAATTCATTATACACAGGTATAATGAATTAGTACTCAGAGGACCCACCCTGCTGATATACAGGTCTTGGTGCAGATATGCAAAACCCACTAGGTTTGGGTTTTATATCACTCTGCCTGTGATTTATAATGCTACTTGTCTAGGCAGAAGGTCTTCTATCCTGGTCAGACATAATTTTGATCAGAAGTATTTCCTTAATATTTACCCAAATTTTTTATCTTCCTTAACTCCTTCAGCATGCAATATAAGCTGGACAGAAGGCAACCAGACAACTATGCAGTAGTCCCAGTGACAAAGTTGTTCTGCCACTATTTTTACAAAATTAGTCACTTTGATAGCCTGTATGGTCCTTCTTACACTTTAGGTGTACAAGTAAAAGTCACAGCAATCTGACTGTTTAGTCAAAGAGGCTTCCAAGGGGCATATCCATACAGTAGTTTGCTTTTAAACTGTCTCCTGAATTCTACTGTACTGTTCAAGACTGAAAACTTCACGTGAATGTATTGCTGGTGACCTGATACTACACAAGGACTGGCTGAACCTCTGAAAAGTGAAGCAGACCATGAACCATGGACAGCTGAAATTGGCCATAAGAGCACCTGTCTCTATACAAACCAAGGAGAATAAATTACACAAGAGGAACAAGCTAATGAAAAACCCCAAAATACAACCCAAACCAAAACCAACTAAAAAAAACCCNCCCCCCCCCCCCCCCCAACAAAACCCACAACCCACTGAATTCAGGACAGCAAGCAACTACAGAACAAAACACTGTCAGCCCTGAGCTTAAATACAGGATCAAGTCTTCAGCACTTGCCCTTATCAGTTTTTAAAAGCAGGAAGTCAGCTACTCTGGAGAACAGAGCAACTGCAATGTTACTTACCTTACAGACACAAGAGCTATTGTACCAATCTCACCTAAAAAAGGTGGTTCTATAAGAGGAAGAAAGAACAAGTACTGAAAAGTGTTACTTTTCATTACTCTTAAACCCACAAATCAAGAATGGAAAAACTTCTTGGCTTATACTTCCCAAGACAAAAAGTTGCTATAAAACTGATTTTGATATTTAAAACAGCACAGTACAAAGAAACTTGCCTGGTAGTTGAAGCAAATACTGGTATGGCTCTAGGATTCTTTTAGATGTTTCATCCATCCCATCCATTTCTTTATTTCCTAAGATGTAGTTCACTGTTAAAGAAAGTGTTATTAACACTATTTAGATTAAAATATAGGGAAGTAAACAATAGATGCACACATCTAAAAAGTCAGCTGACTCACAGGTTAGGTGCAAATATTCCAATTTTGCACATGACACCTTCAGTATATAAAAGCTTTCCAGACATCATTTACCAAGGAAGCACATATAATACACAATAAATACACCTTTCTTTAATTATTCATGAAGTTTAAGCCAGCTTCTAGACTTTGTTTAATTTTTTATATGTATTAGATTGCTTAGGTGATGAAGTATTTGAAACTTAACCATTCATAACAATGAAGCTCCACTGCAAATCTTTAAAGACACTCATACAAAATCCCACATACAAAATCATACAGACACACATACAAAACATCATACGACTAATCTGATTAGATCTCCTTAAATGCTTTCTCCATACATTAAACACTCCAAAATTGGATATGTCTAAGAGCAGAAAATATACCTCAGACCATGGCAACCTAAAAAAGCAAAATACTAACTTCAATCTTCTGATATAATTCCTCAATCTTTTGTTATAAGTCAAAATAGAAATGTACCATTTCCCTACAAGTGTTCAAGCATACAGACAGCTCTACACACTGTTCCATACTATGAATGTAACAGACTCTTACAATTAATCTTTCAGGATCCAGGGCCTACAGAGTTCAACAACTTTCTATTGATTAGCTTCAATTCACATACTTTAGGTCATCTCTATCAGCATTTTTTTTTTCAGACTGTTTTCTGTAATAGATTTGCTGTCCTTTCACCTCTAGCCTTCCTTGCTGCACTGCAGATGCAGCAACTCAAAACAATTCTTCTCATGTAGTTTTAAGACAGGAACTGCAGCAGTAGTATAAAGTCTCATGCTACTTCAGCATCGCTTCTCAGATACTTCGCTAGCGTCCTGCAAAGGATTTATTTT
This sequence comes from Cnemophilus loriae, assembly GCA_013397755.1. NCBI lineage: Eukaryota > Metazoa > Chordata > Aves > Passeriformes > Corvidae > Cnemophilus > Cnemophilus loriae. Next base: position 783,148 of record VZTF01004190.1, on the reverse strand, counting down.
TTTCCTCCTGGAGCAAGTGAATAGTTATGTAAATTAATGTCCCAATTTTGGCTAGAATAGAGCTAATTTTCTTTCTAGTAGCTGGTACAGTGCTGTGTTTTGGACTCAGTGTGAGAATACTGTTGATAACACACTAATGTTTCAGCTTTTGCTAACTAGCGCTCATCGTAAGTGAAGGACTTTTCAGTTTCCCATGCTCTGCCAGGGAGCAGGTGCACAAGAAGCTGGGAGAGTATAGCTCAATCAGTTCCTGTCTATTCCCATTCCCACCCTCCACACCCACAGGCATTTGTAGCTGTCTGTACTTTGGCAACTGATCTGTGTTAATAACTATTTTCCAAGCTTAGGTTTAGATCAATTCCTTTATCTGCTTCACTGTGTGTGTTCATCAAATGTATTGGCACTTCAGGGGCAAGAAAGGCTATTCAACCAAATATAGTTGTCAACAAAATCCTCGTAAGACTGCACCTTTTGGGAAAGCTTTGCATAGTTTCTGAGCAGTGATGCTGTGATAAGCAGTACAGCCTTTCCATCCTATCCATGGTATGCCAGAACAACTAGCGGTCAGGCCACACACTAATCAAAATCAGATTTGACACCCTTGACTCCTTATTTTGTTGCCAGCTTGTTGTTGAAACTGAAGTGCTTTCAACCAGCACTGCCACTGAGAGTCAGCTGTCAAACTGTACCCTCACATATAAAGAGTAAGTCTCAAAGGACTTCAGCGAGGGGGCAAAATCAAAGAATTTCAGAGGCTACCCCCAGATGTTTTAAGCAGAAAGCATCTGGTAGAGATAGATATAAGCATATACTATCAACCTAACAACTCCTCTGTGACTATCACTTGTCAAAAAGCCACACAGATGGTGATAGAGTTGAAAGTGCATAGCTATCCAGCTAGGCTGAGATGTTAGGATTGGAAGTGCTGTCCTGTAGAAGCTCTTGCTTACAAGTAAATATTAAAGTTCTTCCTCTTCCCTCCAGGAAATAGGTCTCTTGCTTATCTGTAGGGCAGTAAAACAATATTCAGAATCCCCAAATAATTTGAAATTCACTGGTATTGTACAGCATCAACCTAAATATTTGCATCTTTCTGCACAAAACTAATAGGAGTTCACCTGAAATACAGCTTACCAGCAGAAAATTAGTCAGGTACTTCTGCCACAAGTACAGAGATTCTTACTTTCTTTTTTCTTTTAATAAAAGTGAGGCAAAAAAGCTCTAATGAACAAAGGCAACTCATCTCAAATCACTATAACTAAAATCTTCTATATTACTATTCTACCATTAAATGAAATTTTAGGTAAACCTCCACCCAGGAAAAAAGTCTGATCATTCATCAGACAGATACACATTTAACACACCCACTGGAACATAAACAGTGAGCAGAACCTCCCCCAGACTTACACATAGAAAGGAACACTTGATAAAGAAACATGTAAATGAAATTAGTTACAAAAGCCTCTAGGCAAAAATACCAGATGTGTAATATTACTGCTCTTTGCACACAATTATCACACACTGCACACTTGGGTAATGCTTTATATTAAGGGTTTCCTGCCGAGGTGACTGACTGATTTGTTACGGAAGTTAGACTGTTGCACTGAGAAAGACTTCTCAGTGATTTAGACACAAGATCTCAAGTCACCATCTCCCAGTAAAAAGTAAAAGCCAGCAGTTAAACAATAAATGAAAGGGAACGCAAAGCCTTTTGTTAGTGAAAGTGCAAGAATTGATTACATCTATGCTTATTCATAGGATTAAAGCAGTTAAGGCCATTTTACCTTTTAAACCAGCACACAAACTTGCTGCATTTCAATTCATATGCATGACAAAGTTAATTTTCCAGTTATTTCTCAGTATTTTCACACAAGCAGAAAGAACAGCCACACACAACAGAGAGCCCACACAGCTGCCTTTTGGACTGCATCAAACCTTATCTCTGATGACCTCTCTGAAAACACACGTGACACTAGGATAAGATGGTGACATGGGCCTCCATAATGTGGAGCTACTCTAAATCTATACTTGAAGCTGTGATCTGTGTCTAGGACCTTTCTGGAGAGGGTGAAAGCAATATTAATTCTAGGTCAAATGTGAAGAAAAAGTTTCCCTTTGGAACTTTGCAAAACAGCTTCTCACCCTATCCTGTTTCATCCCACTCTGCAGAACCTTCTTCCCCTCCTCCCAAATAGGGAAATGTAATAGTCTGAAATAGTCCAGGCTAAATATACAGATAGTATTTTAAAAAGTATCATCATCTCAGGGGCTGCAGTCATAGTGCAACTACAGAGGAAATAAAAGACAACTACCAAAGAAGCAGAGAGCTGCAGTATAAAATGAACCATTCAGAAAGTTCTCAAATCAGCTCCATCAGAGGACTTAGTGCACTGAGACACTGGCTTCGTTGTAACTGGTGGGGTGAAGAAGCCCCAGATAGGGGGAGCAGGTAAGACTGAGAAGGAGAGTTTCAGAAGGAATACACAGAAAACGCAGTGAATATGTATTGTTTCAGACAGAGACTACCGGAAGTCTTAATCCAAATGTAACTGGGACACTAGTTCACATTCCCATTCTAATTAGGAGAGTCGTGTTTATAACCCCTCCTAGGCCGACACTGAACACCTCGCATTCAAGCTGCGGGCGGGCAGCTTCCCACAGGTGGAAGGGCAGTCACAGACCACATATTTTCCCCGAAGATGCAGCTAACTAAACATTAGCTTTTCATAGCCGCCATTCCAACACTAACGCCAGAACGGGATGAGCATAGTGCTCCTGGGATCGTGGATCCATTTTAATAGGATTTCCACGTAAAATTGAGCACGAACGCTGCGGAAGCCAGAGAACAATACCTGGGCTGCCAAAGACCCGACCCGCAGACGGGGAGGGTCTGTGAGCTGCGGGCTGACCCGCAGACAGAAGATGAGTCGGCAAAACCTGCGACCGCAACTGGAGCGCTGCGTTACGCGGTTAAAACTCACATTTCACAGAGAACACGAAGTTGCTGCCGCCGCCAAACTCCCGCCACAGCCAGACCGAAGGAAAGAAGGTTCTTTTTTCTCGGAGTTCAACACGACAGGCGCAGCCTCTTCAGCTGCCTCCAGAACTCCACGACGAGCGGGCCCAACTCTTCAGCGCCATTTTAGGAGATCCAGAGCCGAGGACGCATCGCTCCCCCCGCCCGCCGTCCACCCCCATTTTCTGATCGGCGCTGTCGGGCTCAGCCGCCAGGGAGGG